>JAMXBD010005415.1:0-11918 GCA_024138025.1 Combretum micranthum
TGAAAAATGGGAATTTTATGCATGAATGAAGGCCATGGTTAGTATAGACTTTGAGAACTCATTTTTATTTAGATAACAAGTGAATTACAAGATTAAAAATCAAAGAAACCCTAAGGAGTGTAAAGTGGAAGAATGCTTCTTAGAAATAACCTTTATGGAATTTTCTAACACTAGGAGTTCATAAGAGTTTATTATCACAAAATCTCATGACCATGCATATATTGAGTTCATTACATGGCATTCATGCTAGGAATTCATTTCCATACCAATCATCTATGAATCATTAACTAGGAACATTTTTATCAAAAGCGAAAAATTTTTCGAATGGAGAAAGTGACCGAACAGAACTGATCCCACTGTTCCGTGACCTTACTATTTCAAAACTTGAATTTAATATTAGAAATAGATAGATCTTTCGAAGTAGATAGAGATCGATATAAAATTTGCGAAATTCCGAGTTAAAATGACCAAGTTATGGCCGTTTTAAGTCGGAACTTCCGCAAATAGCGAGAATTCCGAATTCATCTAGTCTAGATGCATAGTTTGGATTAGTTACATGATGAGAATCTCATTAGGATTATTCTTACTTGGTAGGTGATCCCGAGCAGGACGACACCTTACCGCCCGATTACTACTACTAGAAAGACCGGCGTCCAATGGCCGAGTGAGTTTTACTTCCACTCTCAATTAATGATTGTGATTGTAATGTAGTGGCACTAGTGTGTAGGCAAAGATAAAAATGAATATGCATGATGGGGTATATGGGAATTATATATGTATTTCTGCTGTTGATGGTGGAATGAACTTAAGAATATCGAAACCGGGTGTTAAGCTATTGACTGATTAGCTAGTATCTTATATTGAATGTTTGTGAATACTTGTTGGTCACCTAAAAGAATTGAACTAATGTATATTCGACTTCAATGTAATTGGATTCATTCATATCACGATGGGGATGGAGCATTGCATTGGTTTTTTTCGTGATCCATAAAACGAATATGTTGGTTTCGTGATCCATAAAACGAATATGTTGGTTAATCGTGATCCATAAAACGAATTTGTTGGTTAATCGTGATCCATAAAACGATATTGTTAGTTGACCGTGAGCTTAAACGGCGTCGTACCGCAGGATTCGTTAATCTGCTAACCCGGGATGGAGGGCGCAAGTCCATCCACATATGATTTCCGGTTGGTCATATGTTTGTTGAACTCATTTGTTTGATGCATACACTTGCTTGAATAATCACTTGTTTGAATGAATTGTACTTAATTGTGTTATGGAAGTTATTACTCACTAAGCTAGTTAGCTTACGCCCCCATAGTTTTTACTTATTGCAGCACGAGTTTATCTGGCTTAGGCCGAGGCAAGCCACAGCACAGGTACCGGAGATAGGAGTTTCCCATAGAAGTTTAATCCATTCTTTTTGTATAGACTTCCGTTGGAAACTAAAGGACTCTGGATGACTGTAATGGACTTGATATTATTTTGCGGGGAATGCCCCTTAGATTTTGTAAACATAATTATGCGTTTTGGTTTATTATCTATGGCTAATGAATGCCACATTAAACTGTTTAACTCCATTTGTTGAAGTATTCTATTGTCGTAAAGGAACGCTTTACATCTACTTAAGACTCCCGAAGGGCTCGGGTAGGGAACTCGAGAGTCTTATTTAGTATGTGGCGGGCTGTTACGTTTAGGATACCCTACGGGGCGTGACAGTTTAAGTTGGTATCAGAGCACTAGGTTATAAAACAAGACAATAGAATTAAAAGAAACCGGACTTAGAAATCTAACTAATAGGTTAAATGGAGTTAAAAGCGTTTTTGTGCTAAGTCTGATTAGGAATATTGTGTTGTGTAGATCTCCTTGGGTGAAACCAGGGAACGGGCCAGGAACTTCACAAAGAGAAACGATGAGACGATGGTGGAATATAGGTTGAGGTTAAGAGAGTTATGCAAAGATTTTGCCCTAGCCAGACATCCCCGGACTATAGGGGAAATGTACAAATTGTGGAAGGATGGATTGAGATACACTAAATGGGCTGCCGTAGTGGATCGATTGAGGTATGATCCCATGGGGAGGAGGAGTTGGACAAAATTGGAGACAATTTATACTCTAGAGAGGATTATGGTTGATATGGGCGTGAGCCCATGACTAGAGAGCTACATTTATTTTGAAGGGTGGAGAAACCGAACCCCTCCAGATTTTAGAGTATGGATCCCCATAGGACCTTTATATGTGTATGCCCATGATAACTTTATGACACCATGATTGGAACATGGCAGACGCATGGAACCATATCACTTGGCATGCGGTCTACTTAGATATTCTCCCACCCCGAGTGATAGCTCCACCTCCAGCCATTGATATAGGCATGCAATTGAATGGGGCGCCTGTAGTTGGAGAGGATGAGGAAGAAGAAGAAGAAGAAGAGGACCCTGAGGAGGATCCTAACTGGGAAGAAAATGTAGTTCCTAGAACCCCTACCCCACCTGTCGAGCCGGAAGCTGAAGTGAATCCGGAACCCAACCCAATTGTATGGGATTTTAATCGGGAGCTGGAGATACCGATAGTGGTAGGGTGGAACCCGAGTTTGACCCCTTGATGTGGAGAGATGTATGTGGAAGGAGAAAATCCCCCTGTACTTGATATAGTAGCTGAACCTGTAGCCCCCGAGCCTATGGAGGTAGAAGGCATGGGTGGAGAGCCAGTAAGAGAGAATGAGGTAGTAGAGACTCAGGTGAGTGAGCCTGAAGTTAGAGGTGAGGAGAATGATGTGAGCCCGAGGGAAGGGCAAGGTACTGAGGAAGAGGAGGAAAGTGAAGACCAGGAACCTTAGTCCGACCTACTAGGAAGCGGAGGATGACTACGAGGGAATACCTTAGTTTGTTTATCCGACGGGACGACGGTGGTTCTTCCAGCAGGAGACGACCTCCTAGCTCGACCCCCGATGACTCTAGTGATGAGTAGAGACCGTGATAGCTAACCCATGAAGTCCAAGAGGAGTCCTGATTTTCTTATTTTGTAGTAGGCAATGCGGGATGCCAATTTGCCTTAGGATTTCAGGATAGTTAGTATTTTATTTGTTTCTTTTTCCCTGTATTTTGTCATGTTTTCGGGAATAGGGAAATTGTTTAGAATCGGAATTGGAATTTAGCTAGCCAAATTTTGGAACAAAAATCTTGATGTAATATTTGTATGGCTCGCTAAAGTAATGAAAAGATCGTGTTTATTTCAAAGGAAAGGAGTTGAGAAAAGCATGCATGCTAGTCATGAGGCATAAAGAACATTAACCGCATATAGATTGCATGAGCATTCATTCATTCACATTATTGTTATGAAATTTCAACTTGTTACTCTATGTGTGAATTCTTTTATTCTCCTTGATTATATGAATTGTGAAATTTCATTCTTTCTAAGTTTGATTTCCAGATTTTCGCAACTTTTAAACTTGTTAACAAATCTAGTCCTTTCGAAATCAAAATCTACTAAAGATACTAAAAATTCATTAAATAATGTATAAACAGACGAAACCGACGGATTCGGAACCGGGAGCAAGAGTCTCTTCCGAATGAAGCCGATCAACCGTGCACCTCCACTTAACCCTCAGGGGGTTGCACCTCAGAATCAACAGGGCGATGTGTTAAATGCAATTGGGCAATTGGCCAACTTCTGAACACCTTCATTCAAAATCAGAATCCGGTTCAGAACCGCACCCAGGGCAAAGTGCCCGGGATTCGGCCCCACATCCCCACCCGCAGATCATCGGGAAATGACTGCAGAGGCACCGGCTCCACAAGAGGAGCATTCCTATAATGTGCCACCGCCACCCCCCGCCATACAGGAGACCCCACCGAAGCTCCTTACCGGACTTTATTAAGAGCAACCGGTATTTTGATGGAGCATTCGGTAAACCAGATGAAGCCGAGGACTGGTTGGCTCAAGTTGAGCGTTCTTTTGCTGCATACGAGATTCCACCTTATCTGCAGTTGGAATATGGAACATATATGCTGAGGTACAATGCGCGGGTCTGGTGGGACTCCAAGAGAAGGAACTTGACTTCCCCGGCCACTTGGGAAACCTTTCGCCGGGAATTTCTGAACAATTATTTTCCCTCCAGCTTGAGAGTGAAATATAGTGCTGATTTCCTCCATGTTAAGCAAAAGGGGAGGACAGTAGAACAATATGAAACCGAGTTCGTTCACTTGCTGCAGTATGCACCTGAGTCTTTCAGGGATAGTGAAGAATTAAAGAAGCAGGTATTTCTGGGAGGCTTAGATGAGGAACTGCGGATCAAGTTGGAAGAGTTTGGAGTCAGGACATATCCTGAAATGGTAGAGAAGGCCCGGGTAATTGAAGGGGCCAGAAAAAGGAAGTACCAGGAGCCTGAAAAGAGGGTATTTGGAAAGAGGCCATTCGACGCCTCGAGTTCAGGATTCAAAGGAAAGAGGTACAGACCGTACCAAGGATTCAAGGATGAGTCTAGCAGCAAGCCGACCCAGTTCAAGGCCAATGTCACATGTTGGAAATGTAAGGGAGCACACGCTCCTAGGCAGTGCCAGTTGTTGAAAAACAAATGCTATTTCTGTGGCGACGCTGGCCATATGGTCTACACGTGCCCAAAGAAGCTGGCTGTGACTTGCTTTATTTGCAAGGAGAAGGGACATCTAGCCTCTGAATGTTCCCAGCGGAAAAGCGTGGCCGCTCGACCCTATGGAACTCCAAGTAATACCAACCCTATGAGGTCGGGTAACAAAAGTGGGAGCCGAGCAGCTTCAGCAATGCATGGGATGAGGTTATATAACTTCGAAGGCCAGTGGATGGTCGAGGAAGATGAGGAGGAAGATGTAAATTGGCAGCTTTGGATCAAAGCGAAGGCGCTGATAGCGGCCTGGTGACAGGTTAGTAACAGAAACCCTCTTTAGCTAAATTTAAGTTATAAATTTAAATTGTTGCCTGAATGAAATTGAATATGATATGGGAAAGCTGGAAGTAGGAACCCTATGTAGATAGCCTTAAGATGTTGTAGGGTTCAATTGTGATGGATATTTGTTGACCTCAGGACACATACGGGTGAATGGCGTGGAAGCTTATGTTTTATTTGACACGGGAGCGACTCATTCATTCGTCACCAATAGTTTGGCTAACCAATTGGGATTGCCTATAGCCACAACTACGGTTAGTTTGAGGATTAAGACCCCCACAGGAAGTGTTGTGTCAACCCGAGAGTTGGTGAAGGATTGTCCGTTGGAAGTCCATGGACACAGCTCCAAAAGTGATTTGATAATGTTGGAAATGAATAAATACGAAGTTATCCTCGGAATGAGTTGGCTAAGCAAGGTAAAAGCGATAGTGGATTGTCAAAAGAAGACAGTGAGTTTCTATGATCAATTGGGAGAAAAAGTAGAATTTGTGGGAGAAACCCTAGTTCCGAGAAGGTTTGGTGTAAACTCGTTTGAGCTAATGATGGAGGATGAAGAGATAATACCGATTGAAGGTGTCTTAGATGAAGAGGGAACCCGTGAGGAAAAGGATATACCGGTGGTGAATGAGTATTTGGATGTGTTTCCTGAGATCCTACCGGGATTACCACCAAAAAGAGAAATTGATTTTGAGATCGTTTTACATCTACTTAAGACTCCCGAAGGGCTCGGGTTGGGAACTCCAGAGTCTTATTTAGTATGCGGCGGGCTGTTACGTTTAGGATACCCTACGGGGCGTGACACTAATACTTTTTGAAAGTAGTAATGATTCTATATTTAAAGAAATGATTTCCTAAGTTGCTCATTAATCTTATTCCTTAAGATCATTCTTTTTTAATGAAAGGAAAATTCTTGGTGCTTATCAAACTAGTTTAGTTGAAATTCAAAGTATTGATGAAAAGTGAAGTTTAGTAAAACTTTGCTTAAACAAGAATTTTTTCCATTTTATGAATTTTTTAAAGTGTATGTATGTATTGAAGAAAAATTCCTATCTTCTTTGGTTATTTACAATTTATGATGAATTCCTCTATTTCTAGAAAAGATTTGTTAAGATAAATTCCCAAGTTTTCATGAAATTCATTTCTTCATGACAACATTTATTTTTGGAGAAGAACTTCTATTTTAAGAAAACTTTTTCATTCTTTATCTTGTTGAGAAAAAAATCAATATGTTCATGCATGATCATGAATATAAAATTATGAAAACATAAGAAAGACATAATAAGTAATAAAATAAGCAAGTAAAGAAATATGTCAAGTATTGAGAACTAGCTTTCATCAAGATATCTCGGGACTAAAAATGGACTAGTCCCAAAAGAAATAAGAAAAAAAGAAAGCAAACATTGTTTTGACTTGATAAGGACAAGTCTAAGACTAGTGACTAGTCTTAAAAAACATGAAATAAATAAATAAATTGCATAACTTAGAAGTAAATAAATAACAATGAGCTTATATGCTCTAAAGATTATATATAAGTACATAATTATATCTAGTTACATATATATAAGAGATTAACATAAAATCAATACAATATGAGCAAAGTAAAATAAAACATAGAAATATTGAAATACATATTCATAATAAAACAATACATGAACATAGTGACTTTCATAACATTAAGTTTAGGAAACTCACACCATGGTCATGTAAAGTTACATGACATGGTAAGAAAGTTTTAAAGAAAATTCTTACCTAAAGTAAGAATTGTGGTGATGTTTGTAGTATGTGTCATGCCCCAAAGGGTACCCTAGACGTGGCAGTCCGCTACATACGGTATTAAAACTTAAGAATGGCTTCCTAAAGTCATGTGAAAGTTTCAACACTATATGTAAGGCATCTATCACAACAATAGGAGACATCGGTGGGATATATAGTTTGAGATATTAAATATAGCATACAAGAAATCTAGATAATCATCCAATTTAACATTAAAAGAATATAATCCTTACATCATCTTAGGGGTTTTCCCCTATAATTCTCCAAACAATCATAATATCAACTTAATCTTTCTCATAAGAAAACAATACTAACACTAAAAGATATTAAGGATATTAAGCCTAAGATCTTCAAAGGATTTCCAGAAGCTTTCCAAAACATAATCCCACTTGAGTATGTGAAGTCCTCGGGCATAAAAGATATAGTCTGTTACATCAAAAGTTTATCGAGTATAAGCATAACTAACTTAGTGAGAATATTCCTGAATCAATGTACTTGTATAAATAATTTCAAACAAGTTATTAAACAAGCATATGAATGCATCAAGCAAGTGATCAAGCAATACAAATTATCTACCGAAATCATATGTTTAAATGAATTTACCCCTCCATTTAGGGTTAGGTGTTTCAGGCTCTTTAAAACCCATCTTAAAATCTAACTTATGTAGTTTATTTCATGCACCTACTTGCCCATCATGAAAGTTCTTTCAGGCTCCTGAATCGTCCATCTTGTAGATTTATGGCTAACTACAAACCTGGGTACTATACTCTTTGTTGGTGATTATGCCCTAGGCCAATTACTGGATATTGTCATTCATAAACATTTCTAGTATATTGTTTCATGTTTACTTATAATAGGATCCATGAATAATTTAATTATTTAAATGTCCCAGATGCTTATTGTGGGAACAATAATGAATTAAATCTAGTATGAGGTTTGACTGATAATCATGGGATGTTATTTGTATGGAGATAAAATCAAACCTAGGTACATGTTGGAGAACTATGTCCTGGACTGAACCGCTTTAGATGACTATATGGATTAGTGTCATAAGTGATTCTCAAAATAAGATGTCATCGTATCCTCAGACCTGAAATCACCATAGATTCTAAATTGAGGAATATTATGTTTCAACTCAATCAAATGTTGTCTTTAACCAGATAATTATAAAGGTTAAGATTGAGCATAATAAAATCATGTAGAGGAAGTTGAGTGATTAAGATGGGATTTGTCCCTCTGTGAGAGAGATATCTCTAGGCCCTCGATGAGTGAAACTGAGAAATACATGGTCGTGCTCAAATATTGATAGCATGATCAATTTCATTTGTTTTTATCAGTTTACTTAGAAATCGAGAAATGATAAGATTGAATGAGATAAGGATAACACTATCCATGCCTTATGTTCAATCTAGATATCATGTGATAAAAGGATAATGACATAAGTTATGGATTAGGTAAAAATCGGATCACCGATCTTCACTTAATTTGGGTAAACATAATGTCTTACTAGAGGCTACTTTTGTTTTGTTGACTAAAATTGTTTTAGGTCAACTGCCAACATTAAGTGAACCTACAGGGTCACACACAAAAGAATGAATCAAAAGAATCATGGACAAAATTTAATTCTTGTGGAATAATAATTTATTATTATTAAGAATAATAATAAATTAAAGGATCATAGACTAAAATTTAATGTCTTGTGGGAATAATAATTTATTATTATTGAGAGTACTAATAAATTATTACATTGTTACGTGCAAGAATTATATTTTAGGAAATATTATCCCTTATTAGATTAAGGGCACTAATGTCATTACTCATGTGAGAATGACATTAGTATAAAAGGCACATAAAGAGATCTTTAGGGTTAACGACTTGTCTGTCGATATAGACCGACAAAGAAAATCTATAAACCTTAAAGAGTATAGCACGAAGAGTCGTGTGTGAAAATCCCAATATCATCTAGAAATTTCTAGATCACGCTAGCACGTAACGATCCTTTTGAAGAGTGCTTGTTCGTGTGGATACCGTAGAAGGTATTGTGATTTTGCGGTACTACATATCCATCTGCAAATTGATTTCAAGTTTCAAGCTTTTAGAGGTACGAAATCAAACTATTTTTTGTTTTAATCAATCAATACACATGGATACTGGGTTAGGTTTTCATTTGAATTCCGCTGCGAAAGATTTGATCTTTATAATTTTAAAACCCATGGAAACCCAACACTCTTGTCCCATAGTACAGTAGTTATGAGATGAAACTACTACGTAATACATGAATCAATTAATATAACTCATAATATATTATTAGTAATTTAAAGGTGATCACAAAATTTGCACACACTCCAACATAATAATAGTAAAACACAAGTTAATTAACAATGATTCATGTCTCGGTATGCTTAGCATTCTTTCAACCAATATTATAATACATAATTCATTTTCTTCTTTTCCTACTTCTAGTGCTCTAGCTATAAGCATAACTAAGTACGTAAAAGGTAGAAAATAAACTCACTCGGTGGTAAATCCACTAATCAAAATCCTCGAGTATGAATATCCTCCTCAGGATCACCTAATCAAGAAGAATACCATAATGAGTATTTCTTATTGATTCTATAGTACTTATAAAAAATCTATGTCATAAGATCGTTAAAATTCGTATAGAAGGTAATTCCAACTTAAAATGGCCATAACTTGGATTTTAACTCGGAATTGCGTAAATAATATCCATTGTCTACCTGCTTGAAAAGATCTATCTATTTCTAAGGTTTTTTTTTTTCATAAAAAGCCATTTGGGTTAGAAAATACTATGGTACATAATAGTTACGAATTTATAGTTTACAAAATATGATTTTTCCAAACTTCTCTTTACTCAAAAATCTTTAAGCAAAATATATTGGATATATATAGTGGAAAAATCCTTTAAACATATATATACACTCATATTGAATGCATGATTTTGTAGTGTTGTCTTAATTATTGATATTTCATAAACAATTTGTCTTTAAGGATTTTAAAAGATAAAACTTTGAAAATTTATCCTTTTTGAATTGTTAGAAGGAAAACTAAATATATTTGAGTTGTTATGAGTAAATAATTTCATTTTCTCAGTTTTCAAAAGTAAATTCATTCCAAAATTTGGTTCTTTAAGTTATCTACTAACTTTACTTCTAGTGATTGAAAAATAAGTTTTCAAAATATCCTTTAAGTTTTTGATGTAGCAAATATTTGAAGTTGTGTTAAATATATGTTTTCCTCTCATTTTTATATCATTTTTCTTCTTTAGAAAATAAGTTTACCTTTTAAACTTTACTTGCTTGGTAAATTTTATTTTTCTAAGTTGGTTTCTAAGATAGTGAGTTGATTTTACCTTGATTTGAAAAACTTTTTATCATTAATATTGTCAAGTGGTAGAATAATTCTTTTTAGATAAGTTTATAAGAAAAGCTTTCTTAATAAATATTTTCAACATTAGAACTTTAGCAAAAATTTCATTTTAAATTTTTGAAAAGAAAATAACAACATATAAGAATTAAGTTTTGAAGAAACTTTCTTAGTATGTGATTTTTAAAGTCTATAATGAATCTATTTAAGTCTTATAAAAGATATGTTGAGTTAAAATCTTAAGTCAAGGCTAAAAATTCTATCTTTATGGAGTATTTAGTTTTGATTTATAAAAGAAATGAGTTCCTTTCATTTAAAAAATCTTGGGCACTAATACTTTAAAACTTATGATTAACTTACTCAAGCTTTTGAAAAGAATTTATTATTAAAACAATATTTAGACTTCTTATTGAAAACTTCTTTGTTGAAAAATCTAGTTCACTTTTCCTTTTTAAGAAAGAACCCATTTTTTATTTTTATTTAAGACAACAACATGATAATCATACATGAAATACTCATAAGTAAATAAACATAATAAAATAATTAAGCATTGGGAACCTTAACTTCATCAAAGTATCTGATCATGTATTGAGAGCCTTAGCTTCATCAAGGCAACCCGAGACTAAGAATAGACTAGTCCCAAAAGAAAAGAAAAGAACAAAAAGAAAATTGTTTTGACTAGATATGGACAAGTCTAAGACTAGAAAGACTAGTCTTAATAAATTACATGAATTAAATAAATAAATTGCAAAGCATGGAAATAAATAAACAACAAGTGAGCTTATATGCTCTAAAGAAATATATATACATAATATACATAATACTATATATAAGTTAGATTAGAGCAAAAATAATAATAATAACAATAACATAATAACATAATGTAAAATAGGAACATGAACAAAAACAAACATGAACATATTGTTGTTTCTTTAACTTTCATGAGTCTAAGAACATACACTAAGCTCATGCTAAGTTGTATAAACATGATAAAGAATATATGTAGATTTTTACCTAAGGTTTAATGGAAGATTTGAAAAAAGATGAATAGGTAGTGTGTTTTTGTTACTTTTCTTGAAGAGTAGAAATTGGTAGAGAGTGTTTGAGAGTGAGGAATGATTGGAGAGAGGTTTTGAGAGGAAAATTTGGTAGAGTTTTGTTATGTAGAATGAATGTGTGAAAGAATGAAGAGAGGAATGAGGTATTTATAGAATTTTGGAGTGAATTTTTTATGTAATAAAACAAATGAAAAAGAAAACTAAATGAGATGGAGAGAGAGAAGTAGCGCCGGTTTTGATGTGTAGAGGGGGAAGGAAGGAGTTGATTGTTTGTAATTTTTTGTAAGAAAATAATTAATATGTAAGATATAATTTGATATAAGACGTATTGGAAATGTAAAAGTGTAAGAAAATAGGTATGTAGGTTTAATAAGAAATATATGTAAGGAAAAGTAGAGATAGTGAAATAGTAATGAATAGTAGACTAGACACATAAAATACTGATAGTAATAAAAATACACGTAAACAAGCTATATCTGATATTTTTAGTTACGAGAAATTCTAAAACTAATATTTTGAAATCCTTGTTTAATTACGAGTCTTTGGTGTTATTGGAAATATTTTTATTATTCCAAGCTCCGGGACATGCTTTTGGAGAACTAATCCCGTTTGAGTCCGAAAGACGCTCAAAATTCACGAATATGATATTTTTATATTACCCTATATTATTACGAACTATTATAAGCCATTAACTCAATTTCGTTTCTAGAGTTTGAGAACTAGGATTGCTAGAGTTGAAATTGTTTGATTGTCTTGATCTTTGTTAACTTTTGAAACT
>JAMXBD010005416.1:0-11857 GCA_024138025.1 Combretum micranthum
TGTCATATAACTATTCTAATATAATCTCTTACTTACTCACTTACGGTTACGAACATGGGAATGTCGACTTAACTTGTTACGCCTAACTAGGTTTTGTTGACTTTAGGGTTTCTAGTTGACCTTTCAATTAGGGTTTAAGCTTAACCGATCGTAAAACTTTAGGGGTTTACACACCAAACAAAGACTTTAAATCTTCTAAAAACTGGGGAAGTATCATTTCTATCCTTCTTTATTTTTTTATCTGTACTTGTTTATTTTTTCAGACATTGAGGACAATATCTCCCATAAGCATGAGAGAGATTTACTAAAGTAAAATAAAGGTTAATTAGTGGTTTAATTCCAAAAAGATAAAATAAAATAATTTAAATATAAAAGAATTAATCCCGCAGCAGCTATTAGATTTTATTTTTATCTTTTTATTTTTTTATTAAAAATCCAATATATACACTATCCTATGATTACTCTAAATGGTAAGTATATTCAAAATATAGTATAGTAATTAATATCGAGTACCGTTCCTAGGGATGTTTTTATAATTCACGTAATCACCTTAATCCTATTATCTAACTTAAAATATTAATGATCTCAATTATTATTAACTAGTCAATATCAATATCACTATGAATATTCAAGATTACTTTTCTTTAAAATATCATATTTACAACTTACTCTAACCCTTCAAATCACGACTACTTATTATGTAACTTTAACCTTAAAAAGATAATTTAAATCCATAGATTACTTATCTTAAATCGTGAGATTGCTAATTTAGTTTAGTATCTTTCTTAAGACTATCAAACCATAACCCTATATTAGTTTATTGAAATCTCTTTCAATTAACAACAATCTTTAAATCGGATTAAAGAACAAAAAATCCCTCATTAGAAATAAAACCTAACTTTAGATTTTAATTCTAATACGAGAGATTATGGTACCCTATCTCTAGGTATGCATGTAACTCTTATAAACCATTCAATGCATTACATGGCGAACCAAAGATGTAATACCATGATGATATGTATAAATTCTATAACACATAGAAAAATAAGATAAAATAAAGATAAATGAGTCAGGATATATATATATATTAAGGTTACATTAAAGCCACAAAACAAGTTAAGTTTGGTTAATTTTGTTTTGAGAAAGAATTGTGAAAATTTGGTAAGGGAACGCTGCCGGAGTAGAGTAGCGTAGTTGGTGCATAGTACCAAATTCTTTAACGATGGAGTTGAATGTCGGTGTGTGTGCGTGTGTGTTTTTGTCGGTGTTAAAGTTGGATCAGAAGCGTTATTGTTTAAGGCCAGAGCGAACGCCGCCTGTCACGCCCCGAGGGATACCCTAAACGTGGCAGTCCGCCGTACACAATACTAAAGCCTAGGAATGACTACCTTAGTCACGCAAAGGCTTCATATCATGCACAAGGCGTACATCACAACTAAGGGAACGCATCGGAGTAGCGCAATTTATATCGATAATAAATAAGTAACAAGGCAAAGAGAATATAGAACATAAACATATCACACTTCAATTCTTAAGGGCATATTCTTCTATTGTCTTTAAATAAATGTACCACACTAATCATAAAGGTTAGCACATATAAAGAACCTTACAGCTTTCTTCATCGTATGATTCCATATCCTTAATCGTTCGTCCATGACTACTTTAATGTCATGATCCTCAAATTTAATCCATGAATATACCTGTTTCAATCAAATCTATAGGGGTATAAGCTACAACTTAGCTTAGTGAGATATTCCTTTTCATTTGCACCCCATTTTCAAACAAGTTCATTTATTTAATCACACATATGCTATCCATACAATGAACCAATCACATGATTACACGAATATATATAGTCGTCCGGAAACCATATATAGAACGGATTTACCCCTCCGTATCAAAGGTTAGGGAATCGGGGTTGAAGGTCCTCGACCTTCTACTGCTAGTCCCCAGGTCCTCACCCACAGCGTTCGGTTGGCTCGGCTCCGAACCTAGAGTCGCTTTCCCGAGCGATTTGGATTCTCCAGGAAGGAACATGGCCCGTGGCACCGCACGATCACAGCCAATCCAACTCTACGCGTAGGAGTAGCAGCCTTCTGAGATAGATGTGACTCGATGGATGCTATGCGTGAACGTTTTATTGTTCTTAGGTCAAACCTTATTAAGGTTTATTAGGGGCGATCAATCAATTTAGCATCAATAAACAATCGTACAAGTAAGTAAACAAAATTATCTAAACAAGCAGATCGAAGTTGCGATATTCTTAATTCTCATTCACGCATAAACATAGAATCATATGTATAATCCCGAAATTCCCAAATATATTCGTTTTTATCTTTCTTAGTATACTAATGCTACTACATTACAAGCACAAGCAAGGTAACGAAATTAGAAGGAATAACTCACTCGTCCATTCGCTATCTTTTTAGTCGTAGAAATCCTCGGGTAGGGTATCCTCGTGTCCTTTGTCACCTAGACAAAAGAAATACCCGGGATAAGTCTTTCATGAAATTCCTATCCTTGGAGATCTTAAACTTTACTTAAAATCGCGGTAAAATCGTAAGGAGAAATTCCAACTTAAAATGGCCATAACTTGCTCATTTTAACTCGGAATTTCGCATGATATACCGTTTTCTACCTATTCGAAAAGTTCTATCCATCTCTAAACTTATCTTGGTCATAAAAGGTCATTTGGGTTCCGAAAACGTCAGGTACAGATTTAAAACGAATTTTCTAAACTTTTGCAAAAATCCATTTTCTAACTCAACTCCATTTTAAAGAAAATCCTTTTATACAATATATATATATTTGATAAACACTTTTTGAATACATAGGTATGCTCACTTTTTATGCAAAAATCCTAATGGTAGTGTCTCAACAATTTATTTCATAAAACAATTCATTTTGAGCTTAAAACTCTTAACTTTGAAAATTTCTTTTCAAGTATTTTGAAGAAACTTTATGTTTTTATTACAATTGAATATATTCTTGTTTTATTTCCTTCATTCCTTAAAACAAGCACATTTTCCTTTAACCCTAGTTTTTCATAAATTTCATTTCTAGTGATAAAAGGTTAATTTATCAAAACTATTTTAAGTTGTCGAAAACCTTTTCATAATTTCTTTATTTAAGATGATCTTAGAAAATGAGCTTTGTTTTCTTATATCTATTTCTAAAATATAAGTTTTTGCTTTCTAAAACTTGTTTTTTGAAAAGAATCTTCTTTATTGATAAAATCCATTATTGCTAACCTTACTTTATTTATATTCTTTTGAAAACAAGTTCTTTCTTTTAAAAATCATTACTTTTCCTAAGTGGGTTCCTTATGAGTTGATTTTTATATTTACTTTGAAAAGTAGTTTGTTTTCTTAGTTGTATTTCGAAGTTTTAAAAGAGTTTAAATCTTGAGCTTTTTGTAAAGACTTTTAATATTAATAAATTATATTACTAAAAGCTTAGGTTAACATAATACATAAAGAGAATATTTATTTCTTATGATTCCTTGAAAATCCATCTTCGTTATTCATGAAAACATTGAGAAAACTCCATTTCTATGTTGTTGATAGTAAATTCATGTTTTTGTGGTAAATCATGTAATTGGAAACTTAGCTTTGAGTTCATTTAGTAAAACAAGATTCTATTTTTAGACTAGTTGAGACATTAACATTATGCAAATGCAAGTATCATGAGTATATAAAATAAGAAGAACATAAGAAAATACTAAAAATAATTAATGAGCAAGAAAATAAAATATCACGCATTGGGAACCTTAGCTTCATCAAGGAATCCCGATCAAGAATTGGAGCCTTAGCTTTATCAAGGCATCCCGGGACTAAGAATGGACTAGTCCCGAAAGATTAAAGAAAATAAATAAAAGATTGTTTTGACTTGATATGTACAAGTCTAAGACTAGAAAGACTAGTCTTAATAATTGCATAAAATAAATAAATTGCGTAACTTGAATATAAATAAATAACAAATGAGCTTATATGCTCTAAATAAATATATATACATAGTATACATAATATAATAATAACAACATAATAAAGTAGGAAGCTTTATGTACAAGAACAAAACATGAACATGCTGTTGCTTTTACTACTTATATGAGTTTCAAAACAACACCATAGTCATGTTAAGTTACATGACATGGATGAATAATAGATAGAAGAAATATTACCTAAGATATGTAAGAGATATGAAGATGGTAGATGGAATGGGTATTATGTGAGTAGTGATATGTGGTAGATAGTGAGGCTTTGAAAAGAAACTTTCTTTGGTAATGGAAGAGGTGTGTTTTCTTTTTACAAGAAGTGAGTTCTTGTAAGATTATAAAGAAGAGTTTTTGGAGAGGATTTTGGCATAATTTCTTTGCTTTGGAATGGTGTGAAGAAATGAGAAGGGAGAGGTGGTATTTATAGAATTTTGTGGAGGAATTAAGAGTGTAATAAAATAAATTGAAAAGAAATAAAAATTAGATGAATGGGGGAGGGAATGGCGCCGGTTTTGGGGTATGTGAGAGAGAGAATGATTTGCTTTATTTGATTTGTGTAATAAAGAAGTAATGTGTAAAGTTTGACGTGATTAAAGGTGTATTGGAAATGAAAAAAGTAAGAAAATAGATATGTAGGTGTAAGAAAAAGTAGAGATAGGTGAATAGTAATGAATAGTAGAAAAAGTACTATGAATAGTAGACTAGACAATTAAAGTACCGGTAGTAATAAAAATACGCGTAATAATGCGATATCTGTAATTTTTAGCTACCGAAAAATTCCAAAACTGATATTTTTGGAATCCTTGTATTTTTACGAGTCTATTGGTATAAACAGAATATTTTTAATATTCCGATCTCCGGGACACGCTTTTCGAGAATCGATCCCGTTTGGATCCGAAGGTCACTCGAAATTCGCGAATCTGATATTTTTAGGTTACCTTATGTTATTACGAACTATTCTAGGTCATTAACTAAATTTCGTTTTCTATGGTTTGGAAACACGGGATTGCCGGATCTTAAACACTATGGTTCGTTATAGGCTTGTTGACTTTTAGGGTTCCGTTTTAATTTCCGATTCCGTCGAGATATTCGTAAGATAGTGAAATTTTCGAGTTTTGATCGTTTTAGAATTTTAGCTCGAAATTTATGTTTTATTTTATTTTATTTTATTTGTGATTATTTAATAGTTTTCAGTTCTCGGAATCGTTTAACCGAGTCTAGATTTATGAGTTGACTCGATTTGACTTTTGTGGAAAATTTGGATTTTGTGATTCTAAAAGTTTACTAAAGGAATTAGGATTTTATTATCTCGTTGTTAAGCGGTATTTGGATCTATTGTTTCGTTTTGCGTTTTAGGAATTTGGGTAGATTTATTTATTCGACGTACGGACGTTGATTATATTGGTAATTGGACTTTATATTTTTGTTTCAGGGGTCCTTGTTTTCTCAAGATTGAGAAAACTCGTTTTTGTTCTTATTGGAATTAAGTTTTAACTTGGTTCGAGTTTTAGGGTTTCGTTTCCGGTATTTGACTCGGTCTAGAATTGAGTTTTAATCTCAAGTTGATTTTTCGGGTTTTTGATATTTATACTTCTAGAATTATTTTTAAGGACTATGAAAATTTTTGGGGGTTTACACCGCCGACGTTGAATTAGGTTTTGCCGGCATTTGATGTTTGGAACGGCGCGAAGGATTTTGTTGCACGTCGAATGCCACCTCATGGGGATCCTACACCACCAATGTAGGAATTAAATTTGCCAGCGTATGTGCAAATTCTATAAATAGACCCGTTCATCCTAGGGTTTTTCAACAGAAGTTATTTCATCCTTTTTCCTTCGTGAGAGAGAGAAGTCAGGTTATTCTTTGTGTTCTAGTGTGGAATCTTCATCTTAAGGCGAGTTTGATCAAAGGTGAATGATCTTAATCCATCTACAACATGTTTTCTATGGATTTATGCGTGATTTCTTAGGGTTTTGTTGTGTTCTTGAAGGAAAAAAGTGGGAAGGATTAATATCTCAAGTTTAATCTATCTTGGTTGGATAAGGAGTGAGTTTTGTGATTTAAACAAGTAAGTATAATGTTCTCATACAAGTTTTATGCAAATTTCATGCAAGTTCTAAGGACTTTGTGGTTGTTTGCATGAAAGTAACCCTAACTTTGGGTGAGATCCCAATTTGGTAGATGTAGATTGGGTTCTTGATGATCTAAATTGATAAGTTGTATCTCCTCTATGATGGTGTTAATCAATGTATGATTATATGATCCTTATATGTTCTTTATGTTATGCAAATTAGGGCTTTGGTGAAATATTCGGTGTTTGTGGAGTTTTGTGTGGTTCATTGTTGTTTTTGAGGATATTTGTGGAGTTTGATTGGAGTAAACAGTGCGAATAGCGGAAATTTCTTGTCAGGTTAGGGTTTTTGGAGAATTCATGTCTATTAGGATATATTAATAACGTGTTTACATTCTGTTGATGTGTATATATATATGTTGTAACAGGATATTTGAGTTTGTGGAGTTCGGGTTGTCTTTGTTGTTGTTGATATGGGATTTGAGGATTTGAATTGTATTCCTGAAATTAAGAAAGATACGACCAATCCCTGCTTGTTTTTTCGCTTGTAAGTTTAGTATTACTTGATTGGTTGTAGGAACAGAACTTCATAATAAACCTAATTCCATTTGGCTTAATAATTGTCTACTTAGTTGTGCTTGACTTTGACTAGTAAAGACTTGATAGACAATGATATTGGTGAGGCACCCTGATGATCTTGGTGTGAGGTTGTCCCTAGTGGACTCATGCCTTGATATGATTCCAGTAGAATTAGGGGGAAATCGGGGATGTTTGGGAAGTACCCACTCATCCATATATGTATATAATTACCTTCTTTTCAAAGAGTTGGTTGTTTTTCAAGAGGTGTCTAAGTTACTTCGAGTTCAGGACTAGAGTACATATAGTTTTGAACTGTGTTGATTCGCAGAATATAAAAAGACAACAAACTGATTGCTTGCATTAGACTTAGTGCATTTGATTATATATATATATATATATATGTATATCTGTTGTGTGTGCATTTGCATTTGTTTTTAAGGATTGGAGTTATCATACTGGGCTTCGCAGCTCACTTTTTAAAATTTCAAGTATAGGTGATAAAGACATTGTATATGATCTTCCGAGTTATAATCTGATCTTTGATCAATGGGATGGTGATAGTGTGGACTTGACTACCCAACTAAAAGTTAGATTTTTATTATTATTTTTTATGAACAATTATTAGATCATTTGTTGTTGGAAGACTAAGTTGTAAATAAAGGTTTTTCTGTTGTAGACAATTTCTGTAGTTATGTTGGATTGTTGGCTTATGGATATGCCAACTAGGATTTGTTTGATTAAACAAGAATGTATGAAGTTACTTGTGTTTCCAGATTACACAGGTTGTATTGAATATCCTATGAGATATCCTATGTGTGTGTTTACAAGTGATATTTGATCATATTAGAGCCTTAGCGTGTTCTATTTTAAGAGATAACATGTGGCGGGTTGTAATGCCTTATTTTAGGGCATTACAAATTCCATGTTAGAATTATGTAGCGGATTTTTCTCAAATAACCTCTCACAACAAGTGTTTATATGCTTTTTTTAATAAAAACAAAAAATAAAGGATATAAATGATCTATCCTTAGATATGATGCATAAAGAAAAGAATGAAACTAGTTGTTGCACTCAATCAATATGATGCACGATCAAAGAAACATTAAAGAATAATCTTGAAAAAAACTCTATATTACTCAATAGGGTTTTGGAAGCAATTCCAAGAAAGCCAAATAAGGCAATTGATTATAATCAATGTCAAAAGATAAGTAAAACTTTTGCTAACATAACGTTAGTGACCCTTATATACTCCCATAAGTTAGGCAAGAGTAAATATGAAACATAAAAGTCAAGACAATTAAAATAAGAAACTTAAAATAAGCTTCAAAAATAGGGAACCATATCACATTGTACATTGGGCATGCCCTAAATTGTGATCTCCTCAACCTTTAAATTTCTCCATTGATAACGAGCTCACATGCTCGATCATAGCCATGATGAAGGGAGTGATCTTGATCACGGGGATGGCACGGGATGTGATCTCCACTATATTTTGATTTTCTTGTTCTACTTCAATCACTACTTTGGCATGAGCATGATATTAAATATTGACGAATTTGCCTTCAAGGTCTGTATTTTGTCCATAATTAAACACACTAAATCATGCCCATCACCAAAGTATATCAAATATCTATGTAAAACCTTCATTTACAACTTAGTCTTCCAACAACAAATAATCTAATAATTGTTCATAAAACATAATAATAAAAATCTACAACAGATTATACAGGAATGTTATGAGTTACTTGTGTTTCTAGATTATACAGGTTGTATTGAGTATCTTATGATATTTCCTATGTGTGTGTTTACAAGTGATATTTGATCGTTTGTGGATATTAGAGCCTTAGCATGTTCTATTTTAAGAGAGGACATGTGGCGGGTTATAATGCCTTATTTTAGGGCATTACAAATTCTATGTTAGAATTATGTAGCGGATTTTTCTCAAATAACCTCTCACAACAAGTGTTTATATGATTATGATTTTGCATTTTAATAAAAAACAAAAATAAAGGATATAAATGATCTATCCTTAGATATGATGCACAAAGAAAAGAATGAAACTAGTTGTTGCACTCAATCAATATGATGCACGATCAAAGAAACAAGAATAATCTTGAAAAAAACTCTATATTACTCAATAGGGTTTTGGATGCAATTCCAAGAAAGCCAAATAAGGCAATTGATTATAATCAATGTCAAAAGATAAGTAAAACTTTTGCTAACATAATGTTAGTGACCCTTATATACTCCCATAAGTTGGGCAAGAGTAAATATGAAACATAAAAGTCAAGACAATTAAAATAAGAAACTTAAAATAAGCTTCAAAAATGGGGAACCATATCACATTGTACATTGGGCATGCCCTAAATTGTGATCTCCTCAACTTTTAAATTTCTCCATTGATAACGAGCTCACATGCTCGATCATAGCCATGATGCAAGGAGTGATCTTGATCACGGGGGTGGCATGGGATGTGATCTCCACTATATTTTAATTTTCTTGTTCCACTTCAATCACTATATTTGGCATGAGGATGATATTAAATATTGATGAATTTGCCTTCAAGTTCTGTATTTTGTCCATAATTAAACACACTAAATCATGCCCATCACCAAAGTATATCAAATATCTATGTAAATACTCTAGCTCACCATCATCCAGCTCACCAAGAATGATTCATTGAGTTATGTTCATCAATCCTCTAGCTCCTTCTTGAGTGATTAGTCCAAGTGAACTTGATCCCTATCACAGTATGTTATTGCTTTGCTTTAGAGTGAGCATCACTTGCACGACAGCATCTACACTATTTACTATTGTAGCTTTATGATTAATTTTATGCTTTTATTAGAATATTAAACATTACGAAAAAAATGGGGAAATAAGATAAACATAATAATGGAATATAAAGCAATTTAAGGAAGCAGATCTCTAAATAGTGGTTTAGGAGACGACGACTTAACTTACTTTGGTTCATCAATAAGCAAAAAATATTGGTTCAATCAATGCATTAAACTGTAAGGACCCGCTATACCCTAGTTGAAATAAGCAATAGCAGTTCCCCAACCGCATATAATATGCAGAATTATATGCAAGGTTTCTTAAAAGATTGTTTGATGAATTGTTCACCTAATCTTAAGGAATAAATCATTTTAGAAATAATTACTTAGTAGCTTTTCAAAACATATAACATATATATACACAACTTCAAACAAAGGCAGATCAAGCTAGATATATACATACATATATTACATCACACATCTCTTACAAGCCTTAAACAAAATAACAAAATATAAAGCTTAACAAAGCTTTACAAACATCCATTCTAACTAACTATCTATCTATTACAAAAAGAATGGTTCATCCTCCATCCTGGTCAAACTCTATCCTCATATTCCTCCAAGAAGTCCTCAAAATCGGAGCCATAACCCATGCTCGCATAGGACACGTCCAGGTCATCACCTGAAATTGTTAAAAGAATGAGCCAAAGGCCCAGTACACAGCAACGAATACAAAAGCGAGATGAAGCACACAAGCTTAGTCTAAATGCAATATGCAACATCCATTCATTATTCTTTAATCTTAATTAATCAATCAACACGGGACTATTCAAACTCCGACAACAGGATCGCGAGGGACCTGAGTAACACTCGGACGCTCAGGGGGTTGATATAAGTAGTTCGGTACTCATACTGTCCTAGATATCGTTAAGTCAAAGAGAAAAGTAGTTCTCCCAGGTTAATAGCCGTTACTTAGCTCTATTTATACTCAGTCCATATCATAAAATATAGTTCACCAGTTCTCATAAACGTTTGAACTAAACTATGGTACATCCTACCAAGTTTAAATAAATTTTCACCGATCTATACACCCACCCCCCCCCCCCCCTCCCCCCCCCCCCTCCCCCCCCACCCCCCCCTCCCCCCCGGTCGACTACCCGCCGTACCACTTAATGAAAGTCATCTCAAATGACAGGAGTGCCTAAGCACCTAGATCTACCGTGCTCAAACCGAGCAAGGTGCCGCTCCCCGAACCGATACCAACTTCATCCCAAACTCATCAAACTATGAGGGTCGCCGTTAGGTTCATACATGACCTGCGTAGGAATTGGATTTAACGCATAAAACATAAGCAACAATCACCATTTTAAGTTTTCTTATCATATATTTAAGTTTATAAATGCCTATCCTAACAGAGATAAGTAGGTTACTGCGTACCTGTATTAGCTCGGGAGTTATAGTATGGCCGAGCGAGAATCAAATACTGTTCAACAGAATTATTAAAATTTACACTTAGTTCAAGCTCAATATCAACCAATCTCATACATTATCATCCAAAGAAATTCAAATAAATCATCACAAGATTTTTAAAATAAGTAAAGGAAATCAAATAATAACATAACTAGTTTTAGCTAACTCTCATGAAAATTCATTAATTTTAAAATCAATAAATATATTTAAATCATGTTAAATTATATCATTTAATCATCATAATACATCATTATCATATATCTATCTCATTTTAGATCAAATATATCCATTTGGTAAAGCAAAACCTATAAATCAATCAAAAACAAGTTTTACTTTATTTAGAAAATGTATCAGTTGGGAAAGATGTAAAATTTAAGCATTGATAAGTTCTAATTTGTAAAAAATTAAACATGAAAGTTTAGATCTCTTTCTTATCTTTCCAACCAACATGAATCACTCAATCGGAATCGGATGAAAAAGTTATGGCTGATATACGAAAACATGTTTGAGCTGCATGGGTCTACGCCGGTTCAACGCCGCAGCGTTAAATGCAAAATTTTTCCAGCATAGGAACCACGATTCTGGTCATGAAAAGTCATTTCAACAACCGGCAGTGTAAACTTCAAAGCCGGCGGCGTAAATCCTACACCGCAAAGTACACCGCAATTTGCAGGCGTTGACAACAGCGGAAATTTTCCAAAGTTTTTCCCCTGTTTTATACCTTTTCAAAAACATGCTTTTACACTTCTTCAACTCATTCCAAATCTTTCCAAGCTTATTATAAGTTCATTATCACTTCTATCAATCAATCATCATCTCAAAACATCTATAACCCTATTCTAATCATCATCCAACAATTCAACAACCAAAATCTCCAAATTTACACTCCATACCATCATCCAACCATTCAAACCCTCATCAACACTCAAACCTCACTTCAAACAAGTAAACTAACCAATCTAGTCC
>JAMXBD010005417.1:0-11807 GCA_024138025.1 Combretum micranthum
ATTGTGTCATATAAAATCTTCGCCCCTGAAGCATTGGTTGGTAGGATTGATGTGAACATCTCTGTATTAATACTTTCATAATCAATCAAAACAAACTTATCTACCTTAATGACAATTTCTTTGACACCTATTTTATGAAGATACAAAAAAGCTTACTACTTATATTCCATAGATACCTTGATGGCAATTCCTATCCCACTGCTATAACCTCAACTTAACAAAGCATCTCCAGTGAAAGCTAGCATTATCTGCAATGAATAAATTTACTTAACCAGGAAAAGCTTGTTAGCTTATTGTATTCCATTCCTCACACATTTTTCCCCTAGATCTAAGATTTGCCGAGAATTTTTAAATTATTTTAGAAAATTTTATTATTTTTTTTTTAATTCTCCTCGATATTTTTCTCCTTAAACTCGAGATTTGCATCGTGACATCATAAAAAATCCTAAATACGAGACTATATAAGCCACTAGTAAAAAAATGACATTAAGAGGCGAAATTTTTCGCCTCAGTAGCTTACAATTTTGCCTAGTAATGCTATTGAGGCGAAAAATTCGCCTGTGTAGGTCGGCCATCTTAGGGAAAATGAGGCCAAATTCGCCTCACGTTTTAAAACGTGAGGCGAATTTGGCCTCATGGTAGGAAGGGAGTGCCACGTCGGCTAGTGAGGCGATTCGCCTCACTAGCGACGTGGCATGAGGCGAAATTCGCCTCAATAGAAAGAGGGAGGCGAGTTTCGCCTCATCTACCAAATTATTTTATAAACATCAGACGAAAAATTTTTAGAAAATTTTATATTATTAATATATTATTTCGATTTTATTTATTAATATTTTAATTAAAATTTAATTATTAATATATATTTCCAGAATTTTAAAAAAATGCAACACATATTATAATAATATTATAAAAATTATATAATTAATATTACGAATTTATTACTATTAATATTTGACTTAAAATTTTTAATTAATATATTTTTTCAGAATTTATAAATAATAAATACAACACGTATTGCAATAATTTAAAAAAAACGTATAATTAATATTACAAATTATATTTATATTTTACTTAAAATATTGTATGTAAGTTTGTTATTCTAAACATTTGAAATAATAAAAATATTATGATATTATAAATATATTTATATTGATATAAATGTTATAAAATGAAAATTAGAATATATCTAAAATTTGGAAAAAAATACAAAAACTTTGTAAATATAGATGAAAATATTATACCTTATATTATATTTGATTTTAATGTTGTTGAACTTGTAATAAGAAATGATAAAATCCTGCAAAAATAAATTCAAATAAATAATTATAAATAAAAATTAAATATAAAATTAATAAGTTAAATAAAAATGGAGGATGATTTACCGGATGTTGAGCAGCGCATGAGAAATGAGAGAGAAATGAGAGAAATTTGAGCGAGCAGAGGAGAGAAGTGGGGGTATATATAGGCAGTGACTGGGCTGATGAGGCGAAATTCGCCTCATATGTTGAAATCTGAGGGGAATTTCGCCTCATGAGTTGGACAGTGAGGCGAATTTCGCCTCATATGACAAAATGAGGGGAATTTCGCCTCATAATAAAAATTCAACCTCCGCGCCCGCTTTTTTTCTCCGCGTTGTCCCGCTAAAAAATTTAAGCGAAAATTTTTATAATGTTTTAAATATTAATTATTAAAAATATTTATTTATTGATCAACTTATTTATTATTAAATAAGATTAAAAATTAATCTTATTTAATTGAGTGATGTACTTTTATTTATTAAAAAGTTAATTATAAAAAAATTATATATAGATTAAATATTAATTATTAAAATTATATATTTATTAATCAATTTATTTACTAGTAATAAGATTAAAAATTAATCTTATTCAATTGTGTCATGTACTTATTTTGATTAAAAATGAATCATAAAAAATATTTATATAAATTAAATATTTAATATATTGAAATTATATATTTATTAATCAATTTATTTACTAATATATAAGATTAAAAGTAAATCTTATTCAATTGAGTAATGTACTTATATTTATAAAAATTTAAATAAAAAAATATTTATATAGATTAAATATTTATTATAAAAAAATATATATTTATTAATCAATTTACTTATAGTAAATAAGAATTAAAGTCATTGTTATTCAATTGGGTAATGTACTTTTATTTATTAAAAGTTAATTATAAATAATATTTACATACATTAAATATTTATATAGATTAAATATTTCATATTTAAATTATATATTTATTAATCAATTTATTCACTAGTAGATAAGATTAAAAATTAATCTTATTCAATAGGGTGGTGTACTTTTATTTATTAAAATTAAATACCAAAATTATTTATATAGATTAAATAATTTAATAATATATATATATTATATATATTTATTAGTAGATAAGATTAAAGGTAAATCTTATTCAATTAGGTAATGTACTTTTATTCATTAAAAATTAATTACAAAAATATTTATATATATTAATTTTTTTATAAAATATATATATAATCAATTTATTTACTAGTAGATAAGACTGGAGAGTTATAATTATAAAGAAATATTTTCATAGATTTAATAATAATTATAAAAATATTTATTTGTTAATCAATTGATTTACTAGTACATGAGATTAAAAATTAATCTTATTCAGTTGGATAATATACTTTTATTTGTGAAGAAGTTATTAAAAAAACATTTATTTAGATTAAATATTAATTATGAAAATATTTATTTAATAATCAATTGTTTTACTAGTAGATGAGATAGAAGAGTTATATTTAAATATGTCAATAATAAATTAATAAAATGAATTATTTAGGTTTATGGAGGATTTAAAAGAAATGATCGTAACATGAAAATTTTTATATTAATATATAGTTTTGTTCGACATTTTGTATATTGAGAATATTTTTAATAATATTAAACATATAAAAGAACATTTGGACTTTCTACGAAAATATAAAATTAACATATATTAATTACAATACCGTCAATTATTTCATATGGATGTGATAATTATATATTTATCGTAATCGTTATGAAATTGTTCGTACGAACATAAATTTTTACAATTAAAATCTGTGATTTATAGTCTTATAGATTACTTGATATTTAATATGTAAATAAGATCTTGATAAAAGTAGATGATAGTAAGCTAGTTTGCTGAGGAAATTATCTACGTTGGTGTTGTTACTGAAATACCCAAATGTTCACCTAGATTATAAATTGAGTTTAGATAGATTAAATGAATAAAATGAATTATAGGATATAATTGGACAAGTTGGCTTAATTTGATTAGCTAATAAATAAGTTGGTTTTGAGATTTGAAATTCCTATAACCTCTAAAAATCCTCTAAAATTGTTTAGAGGATTCATTAACTCTTGATTTTTAACCTAAACACTAATTCCTAAATCTTACTAAAATTTGAGTTCATTTGTTTGAATAAAAATATCAGTTCTTAAACCCGAACTCACATTAAATATGTTTGTATCCAAATTAAATTCCTAAATTAAGTCCTTATTTTAAGATGTTAATTTATAACCTATCGTATTTTAAGATCTTCAATTCCCAAATTAAATCCCAGTTTCTCAGCCTCTTCGTATTTTGGCCATAATTTTTTCATCCGATCTCTGATTGAGGTGATTCAAGTTGCGTTGGAAAGATAAGAAAGAGATATACAACTTTCATGTATTGAGTTTTTGCAAATGCTAAAATTATCAGTGCTTAAATTTCATTTCTTTTCAACTGATACATTTTCCATGCAAAGTTAACAACTTGTTTTTGTTTGTTTTATGTGTTTTTTGCTTACGAAGTGGATATTTTTTAGCTAAAATGAGATGGATAAGTGATGTTTGATGTGTTATGTTGACTGGTTCATATAATTAAACATGAGTTCAGTACATTTATAGATTTAACAAATAATTAGATTAAATGTAAAAGTTAATTAAAAAATGAACTTAGTTAACAAACCGAGGTTCAACTTGATTAAATAGACTTGAATGAGTTAAAATGAATTAGATTGAGTTAGTTTAACCATCTTTGACTTAGATTTTGAATTAAATGATTAAGGTTAAGTTAACCATCTTTGACTTAGTTTAAGTTAAGGTGAGTTCAAGTTAACATAAATCCTACATGTATAATGAATTTGTAATGAATCTAAGTTCAACTTGACTAAATGAGCTTGAATTAGCTAAAAGTAATTAACTTAGATGAATGAATTTATTTTTCCAATCTGAACACCTTAAATTGTAATGTATAGTTACGTAACCAAATAGACGAAATCATCCTCTACATAAAATGTGCTTTATTGAAATTGGAATCTATGTAGAACATTTCAAAGAAAAGGCTATTATTATTACCATTGCCCTATTTAGTAATTTGTGTTTATTTTCCTGTAATTTTTTTGAAAATTTTGTTCCGTGTTTAACACATTAAATAATAAATTTGTCCTTTCCAATTTATTTTATATATGTTCGATCATGGTGAATAGAAATATACTGCGGGTTGGTTGAATGCTTTTATAAATAAATTAGATGTGCATGGTACTCGTCGTAAGAAATTACAGTACTAAGGGACAAAATATGACGGTAATCATAATCAATAGCATGACATACAAGTGCGAAACAAGTAATGCAATAAAACGTGAACATCATGTCCGGAATAATAAAAAACGATGAGGAAATAAAAAACACGGTAGCAGCTACTGTCGCTGCTCCTGTCGCAGTCGAGCACGACCAGATCCTCTCACGGATGTCCTCTGTGATACTGTATGGGGGGGAGTCGAAGCCGGTGTCGACTGAACAGCTGACGGCTGAGTCGGAGTATGTGGAGGCTGCTGAGAGGCAGAGGATGTGAAGACGAAGGAGCCCAGGAAAAGCGTACGATCCAAACGCGGACGGCTGTGACGCAAACTGCGCAAAACCGGGACCCCCTGCCCATGGGATGAACCCCTGAGGATGTGGTCCTCTCTGCTGTGCGGAGCTGCCTGGTGACTCATGTGCTGGATCGTGTGGAGGATGCGTGAACATGGATGGATGGCTCGGCATCCCATAAAACCCATGGTAAGGATATGGAGGAGGTGGGACTGGTGTGAATGGCGTAAAGCCAGGCTGACTAGGATCAGGGCCATAAGTGGAAGTCCCCATCTGTGGTGCTGCGTGATGGTATGGAGGGTACTGCCCGGAGGAAGATGTAGTAGGAGGACGGACGTAGTTCATCAGCAAATCAATCTTCTCTTGCATCTTCTCAATCTTGGCCTCCTGGCTGGTCCTATCATACTCAGAGTGGACCAAATTCTCCTCACGTGGCTGCTCATAGACCCTATGTTGATCTATAGGCATGCCGTAACCAAAGCCACGTCGGTAGGCAGATCGGTGGCCCAAAACCTCCTCCATAATGACCTTATCCTCCTTAGGTCGCTGACCTGACGCAGCAGCAATATCATCCTCCTGCTTTCTTTTTTCCACCATTCGTTCCTAGTTGAAACAACATGAGCACAAGGTGAATATAATCATACAAACAGATGGATATGAAGTACTATAAAAAAATATAAGAATCGAAAATACTAACATAATTCTGCATGGAGACCTCCGACTCCCATCGATCTGTTAACTGCCCTTTCTGTCTCCTTAGGTGGGTATGTCGGTAGTTTTGTATCGGCGTGAGATCCTGTAATACATTATTAAAAAAAGTCAGTACAAGAACATAGCATATAAACCCACATTCATTGTAATTGGAATACCTACATTTGTGAGTGCATGCTGGAGCATGGACTTTGTACCACCTGTATGAACTGACAGTTGCTTCTTCCTGTTCTCCGCATTCACCGTGGATCGCAACTACACGTTTCGAGAAGAAGTGAACAAGTGAACTATATCTTATGCATATGTAATTTACCACATGGAGAAGCGTACCTTATAATCTTGATCTGTCTCAAGGAAGTGGACGAATGCCCTCCATTCATCTAACCTGTGCTCGAAACCCGGTGGTGGCTTACTAGCAGCTGCATCGCCACCTTTGGCTATGACATAACGTTTAAGCCTGTATCGAAGCTGACTATATGACTTGCTTGCAAGAAAGTCCAGTGCCACCCACCATTTATGAATTGTCCGCCAATTTTCGGGTAGTTCGAACTTGTTCTGCAAATTTGAACCAAAAAAATTTAGTGTTAAAGGAAGGTATCCGGAGCCAAAAATTGGTTTTTCGTATATGTTTACATTTAAAATTAACTTACCATTACACGGCGGATGATGCCATGTCGATATGCCTCGGGAAACGCTGACCATGCCTTTCCTCGACCTCCAGGCACAAACAACTTCGTCGACGCTCTGTGATGGAGTAAGAACTCCAACCTAACCATCCCCGGAGATGAGCATATGAGACCCATAAACCCATCAGGCATAGTGATAGTCGGTCTACGGCCTGTCCTCCTATACTCCTCCTCCGCCCGGTAACCTCTATACATACCCCTGCGCCTATCTGTCACCGTGATGTTTGCCTCCTCATGCTGAGCCGCCACAGCGGCCTCCTCCTGCTCCACTGCTGCGGCCTGTGGGTCATCTGGGTTAACCTGAGCAGGCATATCATCCGGGAGGTCGTACAACACCTCTTCCCCGATCCCCACTCATTTACCCATCCCGGCTGTGGCTCAGCCGCCTGACCCGACTGGTCATCGGGATGTCGGACCTGCCGATCAGTAAGTAAGGCAGTAAACGATCCTCCTGTATAACAAAATAAGAAAATGAAACGCATGAGTCCAAAATGATATAATATTGCTATGACAGATAAAACATTTACAAATGAAGCTTAAATCCCACCAGTGTACTGCTCCGGATGTGCCTCAGAGTCGTCCAAAAGCTGATCCATGAAATCGGAGCTACTCATCCTGCAAGTTCAAAAAATAACACCGGTTACTTAAACATTTCGTGGAGATCATTACGCAAACAAAGTACATGTGATAGATAATAAATAAATAAACGTATCCGTACAATCTATTCGTCCAAATCGTAATCGCCTATGCTACTGCATCCCACACTCGGGTCGGGTAAGCGTGTAAGGTTTCCTAGATCAACAAATATGCGATTGATTGGAATTGTCCATGGCCTTTGCACTGTCTGTTGCATTGCCTCCTCTATTGGAGGTGGCTCGAACGATTCAACATCTTCTATACTCTCAGTTTGGAAGAGAGCACGTGTGAACATATGACGGTGTACAACTTTCTGGACAATCTTCCAATTGCCATATCGCTTGCTTGGGTCCTTTAGGTAAAATACTTGTTGTGCTTGGTCGGCAAGGATGTACGGGTCGTTATCGTACCATGACCTTGCGGTGTTGATGGAGATGAGGTCTCCGTCGATAATTTCCGGTTTATCCTTCTCCGTATCAAACCACCTGCATTTGAATAAAAACACTTTCTTCGACCCCACATAATTTAGTTGTATAACTTCGGTGAGAACGCCGTAAAATGTAAGTTGTTGCCCTCCATCTGCACCGATGACATATACACCGCTATTCTGTGATCTTAAGCCAACCTCCTTGGCTTCTGTGTTGTATCGGATACCATTCACGATACAAGCATTGAAGCTATATCGATGAATTTCAGGGCCCCAAGCTAACGCTTCAAGATCTTCTGGCATCTGATGTCCATGGACAGCCGTTTGCTCCATAATCTACATACCATGTCAACAATTAAAGTTACATGTCAAGATATCGATGAATTAATGGAATTGAAGGCTTCAACAAGTTTTAACCTTATTTCTAAACCACTCGGCAAAATGTTTACATACTATTCCTCCCACATTGCATGCTCCACGTGCAGTTAGTTCGTTCTCGAACTCCCTGTAAGATATTTCATTAGAAGTGGATCTTCAATCTTGGTGAACATCTTGTTATCAGTCATAAATGAATGAAAAGACATGATATACCTTATAAAGGGTTGCACTTCCTCGCAATTATTCAACACTGTCCAATGCATCCTGTTGAGTTCTACATCCGAGCCTGTTATAGTGCATGCACCTATTGAACGTATGGGCTGTGTGAATACTCGAAACGATGATGATGGACATTCATCCAGCGGTTCGTCCCACTGTCGGTGGGGTCTATTTATTCTTGAGTCCATGTTATCAAAATATAGTGAGCAAAATTGAGTGCTCTCCCGCACAACATACGACTCGTAATTGAACCTTCCGGTCTTGCCCTATTCCGCAAATCTGCTTTTAGAACTCCCATGTACCTCTCAACAGGATACATCCACCGGTACTGGACCGGACCACATATGCGTGCTTCATTGGAAGGTGGACGGCTAAATGTATCATAATATCAAAAAACAGGAGGAAATATCATCTCTAACTTGCAAAGAGTTAGGATTATTGTTTTTTCCAAAGACTCCAAAGATTTACACGGAGTTCTTTAGCAGTCAATTCCCTGAAAAAACGACATACATCACATACAACATCGTAAATGCGATTATCCAAGACCCCACGAATGACAACCGGGAGAATACGTTGCAGCAAGACATGACAATCGTGACTCTTAAGACCTCTCAAACTAACTTCATCAGCGCCTAAGCAAGATGATATATTTGAAGCATATCCATTAGGCATCTTCACATCCCTTATTGAATTACATACCTCTCTCATTTGCCTAGTCGATAGTGTATATGCAGCTGGTGGTTTGAAAATGCGTCCACCACGTTGCTGCAGGTGTAGCTCGGAACGAATACCCATTTCTTGGAGTGTGAGTCTCGCCTTCTCTGTGTCTTTTGACTTGCCCTTAAGACCAAAAATAGTTCCCACTAGGTTATCGCATATATTCTTTTCGATATGCATCACGTCAAGATTATGTCGTATGTGCAATTCACTCCAATATGGCAATCGGAATAGCAAACTCTTCTTACACCAATTTGTCCCGTCTTCATTCCTCCGACGGCATAGGCGCTCTTGCAATTTCCCTAAAATGACATGCTCGTATCGACTCAATTGATCGATGATGTCTGAACCAGAGAAATCCCTTGGTCGTGCCCGTGTTTCCGTGGTGCCGTCAAAACTTACCCTGTCATGGCGCCACCTATGTCAAAAAAACCGTCTATGGCCCATATAGTGGAACTTACTATTTGAATGGCCACTTGTGCAGTCAATTACATATTGGACATGCTTTATAACCCTTCGTCGTCCACCTGAAATGTCACCGTATGCCGGGAAATCGTTAATAGTCCATAATAATGCAGCATGCAGTCGAAATACCCGTCCTTCGACCACATCTAGTGTTTTGACCCCACTTGTCCAAAGTTCTTGTAGCTCATCTATCAATGGTTGTAAGTACACATCAATATCTTTACCTGGTGATTTCGGCCCCGGTATTAAAAGAGACATCATCATATATGGCTCCTTCATACATCTCCATGGTGGAACATTGTATACAAACATAATAACTGGCCACACACTGTATGTCGTGCTCATGTTTGCATATGGATTAAACCCATCAGTGGCAAGTCCTAATCGTACACTTCGGGGGTCCGATGCGAACAAAGGATATTTGTTATCCAATCCCTTCCACTGTTCGGAATCCACCGGATGCCTCAACACACCATCTACGATATATACTTTTCCTTGTGCCATCTCATCTCTGGAGCCGTCTTCCGGCACATAAATAGCCTTTGTAATCTTGGAACTAATGGGAAATGTCGCAACACCTTAACCGGTACTGTTTTTTGTTTTCTTGTATGAAGCTTCCATCTTCCTTCCCCACACACTGGGCATGTATCAAGATTTTTGAATTCTTTTCGAAACAAAACACAATCATTTTTACAAGCATGAATCATGTTTGCATCCATGCCTAACTGCTTCAAAAACTTCCGTGCTTCGTAATATGATGTAGGTAACAAATTGTCGGCAGGTAACAAACTTTTTATTAAGTCAAGCCAATTGTTAAATGACTTCACAGACTGCTTACCATCAATCTTTAGATTTATCATTTGCACTACTGCTGATAATAATGAAAACTTTGTACATCCCGGATACACTGGACTCTTTGCTTTTTCAAACATTCCAGTCCACCCATCTCCATTAAACCCACTACTTTCATCTTCGCTGTCAATATCATCGCCATCGCCATCACTTATATTAACAGCAATATCTTCCAAAAGTTTTTGATCTGCCTCATCTTCAAAGTGCGTGTCTTCAAGTGGATTGCTCCCTTCATCCATAACAACATTATCATGTACCTCGTATTCATCTACATCCTCACCATGATAAATCCAAGGGAGTAGGTCCAAGCCATTCCCCTCCTGAGGAGGTGATACTCAATAATCTGAATAGATTGCCATGAACCATTAAGGCAATCTCTACAAGGGCATCTAATCAGTCCATCTGCCCGCTTATGGTTTACAGCAGCTTCTAAAAACTCTCTAACCCCATTTCTATATTGCGTTGTTGTCAAATCACGTGTCATATGCCAACTTCGTTCAGACATCCTAAATTGACACTTAATTAATTACCACATTTAAGTCACATCGGATAACTCTCCTATAACTATGCAAGCATCTAATATTGAAACACCATATGTTTAATTTACTTATTATTTAACCCTATATGTGTCATGCAATTACAGATAATATGTATAGTTTTATTAATCTCTAAGAAGAAATACATTACTACAAATTTAACATAAATTAATTCATAAACATATAAATAGGAGCATTTACTACTGTACACATACATACATACATTTATGAAGTTAAACATATTACACATGTATTAAACATTAATATATAATTGTTATATTGTAACTATATATGATTTTTGTTCACATACAATTAATAGTATTTAAATAATTGTATTTACACTATGTATCATAAAAGAAAACACAATACACATATATTAGACAATTATATGCCATCACTAGATCGTAAATACATATAATATTTTTACCTTACTTATAATAAATATATAAGTATACATATAATATACAGGAAATACTACATATAAAGTAGTATTATTTCAATACTTACACTTATTTTATGTCTTATTAATCTAAACATATAAAACAAGCTTCGAATAATATATAAATACTTGATCCTAAGTATATACATAGTTTTTTCAATTTCTAACAATAAATACATAACTATATATTGAACATTCATTAATCAATATACATGAAAATATTAACATCTCAGTATTTATATTTAATCTATGTGACATGATATTAAACATAATAAACATAGATTGAATAATAACATGTAATCACATATCCTAAAATCTATAATTTTTTCAACTACACACTAATATACATAACTATAAATTAAATACATATTACTACATAAATATATTACTACTACTATTTAAATAAATGAAAAAAAATTTCATAACAAATTGAACTAACCTTGTAGTAATTGTAGTACAATAAATATCCGATCAAATCCACCCAAATTATCAGATACCTGCATTAAAAATTAAAATATCAATCAAAAATATATTTTACTATAAAATAAAATACTATAAGAATTAAATAAAAAAAAAAACTTACCGTATAATTAAATTTACTAAATTGAAAATAATTTTTTTTTGATGTGTGTGTGTGAATAAAATATATGGAAGTGTGCGCGTGCAATTTAAGTGAGTAAGGATTTGTGTGTGTGTGTGAAGTTACGTGAGAGAGTGCAAATGTGTGTGCGTAGTGTATGTGCGTTGTGTGGTTGGTGTGTGCGCGCGTAGAGTGTGTGTGTGTGGCGAGTATGTGTGTGTTGCGAGCGAGGGGATGGTGCAGAGAGAGAATGTGAGAGGTGCGTGAAAGAG
>JAMXBD010005418.1:0-11801 GCA_024138025.1 Combretum micranthum
TAGCTGGCAGCTTACCTTTCCGGTCCCACGCTGAGAGTTAGTTAGCAAAATTTCGAAATAATATTCTAAGTGATATGCATGAGCAATTTTATTATATGGGGATTCCAATATGACAATTAAACATTTAAAGCGATCAAGCAATAATTAACACATAGCAATATATACAGAAGGAATTATATCAATCATAGATCGGGTTCTGATATACTTTATCGTTTATTGATCGCACATACAATTCACATAAATAATTCTCATGATATCCCATAAGCATATCAATTTATCTTTTCCTACACTAGTGCTTTATTCTATAGCACATGCGCGAATACATAAACGTAAAGGAAACACTTTCCATAACGTTCTTCTAGGAGTCGAAGTATCTCGGGAAGAGAAGATATTGGTCCTAGACACCTAAACAAAAGAAATATCGTCCGATGAGTATTTCATCCAAGATCTATTCAAACTCTATAATTTTTTTATTAATTCGTCAAAAATCGTATGAATGAAAATCCAACTTAAAATGGTCATAACTTGATCATTTTTAACTCAGAATTTCGCATATTATATACCGATTTCTACCTACTCGAAAAGATCTATCTATTTCTAAGGTTATTTTTATCAAAAGAAGTTATTTGGGTCACGGAATATTTTCGTAAAGATTTGATACAAAAATTCCAAATTTCAAACTCAAGTTTTCAAACTTTTCTTTATTCAAGAGCTTTTATACAAAAATAAAGATATTTCGTATGGTTGAAAAAACATCCTTGAATATATCTATTTATATATTTATAGACTCAACTATATGCATGAATTTAGGTGGTTGTCTCAACAACAATTTTGTAAAACAAATGTCTTAAAAGTGAGAAAAGTTAAGACTTTGAAAGAAATTAGTTTTGTTAGGAAAATTTCTTAATTTACTATAAGTGAGTATCTCCTTCTTTTAACTCCATTTCTTAAATTTTCAAAAGTAATTTTAATCTTTTTAAATCCCTACAACTTTATTTCTAATGGTTTGGAAAACATAGTTTTGCTAAATATTATATGGTTATATGTTCTAAAACTTTTCTAAAATTAGATCCACTTTAAAAGAATAATATCAATGATCTTATAAGTTAATTTTTAAAAACTTATCTAGACTTTAGTATTTTAGAGTAGTGGTAGAAAACTTTGATAAAGGAGTTTAGGAAAACTTTTGTTTAAACAAGAAATTAAGTTTAAAGAAACTTTTTTATTTTATTGGTTTGAAAAGAGAGTTTGTAATAACTTTACTTTATGTATTTATTGATAAATTCACATATAGTGTTATTACTAAAACTTAAGCTAGACTTATCTAACCTTAGAAAATATTTGTTAAGATAAAACTTAAGTTTTTATGGAAAAATTATATCCTTATGTGACAAAATTTATTTTTAAAGAGAGTTCTTATTTTTATTACTTAAGAAACTCATTTTTATTATGGTTGAGACAATATATATGTTCATGCATGAATGAGAATATATAACTATGAGAAATGTAATAAAAAACATAATAAGATGAATAAAATAAGAGCATAAAAGTAAGGTCAAGTATTGGGAATTAGCTTCATCAAGGTATCCCGGGACTAAGAATAGACTAGTCCCAAAGAGAAAAAAAATTAAAGAAAGAAAATTATTTTGACTTGATATGGACAAGTAAGACTAGAATGACTAGTCTTAATAATAACATGAAATAAATAAATTGCATAACTTGAAAGTAAATAAATAACAAATGAGCTTTATGCTCTAAATAATTATATATACATAATATACATAATACTTTTATAGTTAGTTTAGAAACAAATAATAACAATAATAATAACAACATAATGAAAGAAACATGAACAAAAACAAACATGATTTATTGTTGCTTCTTTAACTCTCATGAGTCTAAGAAACATACACTAAACTCATGTTAAGTTGTATAAACATGATGAATATGTGAAAGAAACTTTACCTAAGGTTTGTTTTGTTGAAGAAGAATGGAATGGTTTTGTAGCAATATGTGGGAGATGGTTTATGGAGAGAAGAGAGGATTTGGGAGAGTATTTGAGAGAGATTTTTATGGAGTGATTTTGGTAGAGTTTTAGTAGAAAATGAATTGTGTGAAAGAATGAAGGAGGAATGGGGTATTTATAAAGTTTTGGAGTGGAAATTAGATATAATTAAATAAATTAAAAAAGAAAACAAATTGAGATTGGTGGGGGAGAGAGGGGCGCCGGTTCTACATGTATAAGGGGGAGAAATTGATTTGATTTGTAATAAAAGAAGTAATGTGTAAAGCGTGATGTGATTAAAGCTGTATGGGGAAGGTAAATTGTAACGTATAGGTATGGTAGAGTGTAAGAAAAAGTAGAGATAGATGAATAGTAATGAATAGTAGAAAAGTACTACGAATAGTAGATGAGACAATTAAAATACCGGTAGTAAAGAAAATACGCGTAAACGACCTATATCTGATATTTTTTTAGTTACCGAAAAAATTCTAAAACTGATATTTTTGAAATCCTTATATTTTTACGAATCTATTGGTGTTGTCGGAATGTTTTCACTATCCGGTGCACTGGGGCACGGTTTTTGAAAACTGATCCCGTTCGGATCCGAAATACACTAGAAAATTATGAATCAGCTATTTTTAAGCTTTTCTATATTATTACGAACCATTTTCCATAATTATCTTAATTTCGTTTTCTAGGGTTTATGAACACGGGATTGTCGGATTTAGATTCACTAGACTAAACGTAGAACTAGGTTAACTTTAGGTTTCCTGTTTGACTTCCGATTTTAGGGTTTGCTTATATTTACCAAAAAATCTAAGGGCTTACATACCCCCCCCCCCCCAAAATCCCAAAGATCGAAATAGTCTTTACAATATTTAAATACTACATTAAAGATTTCAAAGGAATGCTAATCTAATTCTTCCAGTAGATTTCCTCCAAAAGCTTCAAAAGAATACTTACGCGGATATGAGGAAACCTCGGGTACAAAAATAGGGGTTCTTGAGAATGCAAATATCTATAGGAGCGTAAGCTTACGGGCTTAATGAGTAAATCCCAAAATTCATACTTGAAACGAAATATCAATCAAGTTTATTAATCAAGCAAATGAGATACAACAAACACGTGAGCAAACAAGACATATGACTTTCCGGGAATCATATGTTGAATGAATTTCGCCCTTTGGGGTTAGGTATTTCGGCCAATTTCGGCCATAACTTCTTTTTAAAATATTTTTATAGATCTTACTAGCTCCTATACGCCATAAAAAATATGTAGTTATTACAGGCTCCTACTAGCCATCAATTTATGTAGTTTTTACCGGCTCCTACTCGCCACATATATGATATACCGGTTATGCCTACCTCCACTATCATACACTTGTCCCACCAATTGTATAATAGTGAATGTAATGTGACTTACATATGAAGTGCATGCATAATTTCTTAATTATAGTCTACTCGTTACATTTAACTTCTTTCAAGTAAGCAACCAATTTCAAACACTTCAATGTAATAATATACAGACAACTTTATTACAAACAAATCATGTTTCGATATATTTAATATTCTTTCAACATATTATCATACAACTTCCATTTTATTTTGCCTAAATTCTCATGCAACTAAATTTACAAGCACAATCATAAGTATGAAAAATAAAGGGGAGTAGACTCACTCAGCCATGATGACACATTTCTTCTAATGGATGAGTCGTTCGGGATTTCCACTAATCGTAATAATCTTTCGGGTATAGCCAATCCTCTTTGAGATCACCTAATCAAGAAAATACCCAATATGAGTATTTCTTTTTTATTCTATGGTACTTATCAAAAACTATGTCATAAGATCGTTAAAATTAGTATAGAGAATAATTCCAACTTAAAATGGCCATAACTTGGTCATTTTAACTCAGAATTGCATATATATATCGTTTTCTACTATTTGAAAAATCTATTCAATTCTAAAACTATTTTTATCAAAATAAGTGTTTGAGCTTCGAAACAGTGGTGATTAATTCACCATGAATTTTTGCAAAACTTACTTTTCTCTTTTTATAAAAACTTGAATCAAAGAGATAGATATTATAATAGTTTGTAAGACTTTTGAAATGTATATATATATATAATATATTTATTTATTTATACTCATGTTAAATGCAGAAATTTATGAGGTTGTCTCAACCATGAATTTTTGATAAAAGTAAAGTTCTTAAAAACTTTGGAAAAGTAAAAGTTTGAAATTTCTTTTTAGCTAGAAACTTTCTCAAGTTATTTTGAATGAGCATTTTCTTTTCCTTAATTCGTTTCCTTAGTCATTTTAAAGAATGATTTTTATTTTCTAAACTTCTTATAGCTTAGTTTCTAATATTTTTTGAAAGTAGTAATAATTTTTATTTAGATAAATGATTCTCTAAGTTGTTTATTAATCTTATTTTCTTAAGATCATTTCTATTTTTTATGAAAGGGATTTGTTGGTTTTTGTCAAACTAGTCTATTTAGAATTAAAGTATTGATGAAAAGTGAAGTTTAGTAAAACTTTTGTTTAATCAAGAGTTTCTTTCCATTTTATAACTTTGTAAAGTATATGTATATATTTAAAAATTCTTATGTTTTAATGAACTCATCTAGATTTCTAGAAAAGATTTGTTAAGATAAATTGCTAAGTTTTCATGGAAAAAAATCATTTCCTTCATAACAACATTTATTTTAGATATGAACTTCTGTTTTTTTTTTTTTTAAGAAAACTTTTTACTTTATCTTGTTGAAACAAAATCAATATGTTCATGCATGATCATGAATGTAGAATTATGAAAACATAAGAAAGACATAATAAGTAAATAAAATAAGCAAGTAAAGAAATATCAAGTATTGGGAACCTTAGCTTCATCAAGGTATCTAGACTAAGAATGGACTAGTCCAAAAAGAATAAGAAAAAGAAGGCAAATATTGTTTTGACTTAATGAGGACAAATCTAAAGCTAGAGATTAGTCTTAAAATAACATGAAATAATTAAATAAATTGCATTACTTGGAAGTAAATAAATTAAAATGAGCTTTATGCTCTAAAGATTATATATAAGTACATTTATATTTAGTTACACATATATAAGAGATTAACATAAAATCAACAATAAGATGAGCAAAAGTAAAATAACAACATAGAAATACATAAATATATTTTCATGAACAAAAACAATACATGAACATAGTGTAGCTTCCATAACATTAAATTTAGGAGACTCACACCATGGTCATGTAAAGTTACATGCATGATAAGAGAAATTTAAAGAGAATTTTTACCTAAAGTGTTTGTAGAAGAAGAACAAGAGAGGGTTTTGTGAGGGAATTTTGAGATAGTTTTGGGATAGTAATTGAGAGGGGATTTGGAGAGAGTTTTTGGAGTGAAATTTTTTAGTAGAAGATGTGTGAACGAAGTGAAAGAGGATGGGGGTATTTAATAGGAAAATGAGAGTGATTTTTGAGTGGTTTAATTAAAGAAAAATTGAAAATAAATAGAGGAAGAGAGAGGGGGATTATGCGGCCTAAGGGAGAGGAGAGAGTGAGATGTAATTTTTGGATTTTTGTGTATTAAAAGTAATAATATGTAAGATAGATATGATATAAAGTTATGAAAAGGTAAAATGTAAAGATAATATGTTATGGTGTTGTAAGAGTAGGTGTTAGAGATAAATAAATAGTGTAAAATAGTAATGAATAGTGTAATGTGAAGTAGATGTGACTAGTAAAATACCAGTAGTAAGAAATTACGCGTATAAATGCGATATTGTTATTTTTAGTTACCGAAAAATTATGAAACAAATATTTTGAAATCCTTACATTAAATCGGTCCTAACGGTGTTATCGAAATATTGTATTATTCCAGGCTCCAGGGCATGCTTTTGAGAATGATCTCGTTTGAGTTTGAAGACACTTGAAATTCGTAAATCTTATATTTTTATCCTTTCTAGTCATTACGGACTATTATCACTAATTAACTCAACTTCATTTTTCTGGGCTAAAGAATATGGGAATGTCGGATCTAGATTCTACGGTTTGAACTAGACTTTTATTGATCTTTAGGGTTTCGATTGACTTTTAATTCTAAGATTAAACTTAAGATTAATCGAAAATTTTAAGGGTTTACACCTTTAATCACATCATATCTTACAAATTATTACTTTTAATTAACAAAAATACAAAACAAATCAAAAATCAACTCTCTCTCTCCCTCTCTCTCTCTTATGGTCAGCGCCCTATACACTCATTTACATTAACAAAACTCTCTCAAAATCTCTCAATTCTTTCTCCCGAAACTCTCTTTCACTTCTCCAATTTTCCCCACATTTCTTCTACACCACATACTATAGACATCTCTAAACTACCATTCTTATATTTCCATCTTAAGTAAATTTCCTACCCGTATATTCTCCATGTCATGTAACTTAACATGACCATGGTATACATTTCTTAAACATTTAAATGTTATAGAAGCAACACTATATATGTTTTGTTCTTGTTTATGAATAAATTACAATTTATGTTGTTTTATTATCATGCTTTTTATTTATGTACATGTTATTATTATTGTTTTAACCTAACTTTATATCATATTATCTATATTTTGTATCTATATATATTTCTTAGAGCATATAAGCTAACTAACATAACCGTTGTTTATTTATTTATGCTTGCAATTTATTTATTACATGCTTCAATATTAAGACTAGTCTTTCTAGTCTTAGACTTGTCAAGTCAAAATAATTTTCTTATTTCTTTATTTTTCTTTCTTTAGACTTGCCCATGACTAGTTCGTAAACCTTGAAATCAAGCTAAGACTTCCAATACTTGATATTTATTTCTTGCTTATTCTTATATTTTTCCATCTTATTATTATTATTTTTGTCATGTTACTAGCAACATACTCATACTTCATGCATGATCATCTTGGTAGTTGTCTTAATAAAATAAAAGATTTTCCTAAATAAAAGAAAATAAGATCAACTTACTTTAAAAATATAGTTTTATCATTTAGGAAAAAGTTTCATTAAGACTTAAAATTTTATTTCAACTAAATACTTTACAAAGGATTTTTGACAAAATCACCATAGATTCTAGTGTTGTTGACATACAAAGCATTTATAAATATAACTAAGGAACTTTCTTATATTTTCAAACTACTATTAAAAGACCTTAAGATTGATAATACTTTTCTATAAGGAATTTTCTTAAAAACTTGATTATAAAATTCTTACCAACATTTTTAATAAAAAGAAGGATCAACTTGTCACACCCTAAAAACAGGCCTAGACGGATAACCTGAAATTATCATATCATGTGTGCACCCTTAATATGAGAACCGTCTTGCAAGTCAAAGTTTGCAAGACTCTATTTGGATAATTACTATTTAAACATCTAATATGAAATTATATTTGTGATATATAAAGGAAATCCGATTTCCTACAGTCCACCAGAACCGCAGAGAGTCGGTATCCCCTACCAAATAGTAAATAGAATAAAACATCTACATTTATAAACTTGAAACTATACATTTAATCCATAAATAAAACTTATATTATGCAAGAGACAAAATCCTAACAACTATACTGTCTATCTATTTCTCATAAACATAGTCTTCTATCATTAAGGGTTCTTCTCCACACCGATCCATCCCCAAACCAAAGCCTCCGCTATTCCTTGAACAACACTGTAGGGGTATGAGCTAAACATAGCTCAGTGGATAACAAAATCAAATCACAATATAATCAGTTATCAAACAAGTTTTATTTAACAAACTATGTAATGCTCACTCAACCATGTGATATGCACAATTTGCATGATCGGAATCCAAACTAATGGAGATTTACGCCTCTCTTGGGGTTGAAGAACTGAATACAGGCCATTCATGCCAGGAGAACTATGAACTAAGGAAGGGGTGCATACTCAACTTGAGCTTTCAGCTCTTATCTTTCTAGCACAAAAATCATTTCTTTATACAGTAGATATAATTATCAAATTCCCCTTAGATATCACTAAGGACGGAGGATTTCATTATAAATACTTTTTATTGAAATTACATCTAACTACTCCTAAGACTTAGCTAAGGATGGAGATTTCTTTGAAACTCACTCTATTGAACATAGCCTTTATCTACTCCTTGACAAGACTAAGGAGTGAAGATTTCTTGAAATAATTTTGTGCATAAAACCAAAACATTTACTTCATCAATCAATTTTCTTTTTAATCCCGTCTCCTCACCTAACCACCTAGGGGAATAGCCACACTAGAGCCCCACAGGACATGAGCAGTCTTTTGGAGAACAGCCCACTCCCTTAGAACCAAAGAACCATTCCTGAGTATTATCCCTTAAGCTGACTTTGACACGATGTCCTTTGATGCCTGCTTAGTTCCCGCGAAGCAACAACCCTACTAGTAGCCAACAAGCAGAGCCAACTGGTCCCAACATGCATACTATAGAATTGGAATATTAATACGTGATGTGAACCCCGACCAATGCAAGTGTGATGTGATGCGATGCATGACCAATTCATTTAGGTCAACTAAGATTTATATCATATTAGTTAATGACCTTATAAATTTCAAACACTTAACAATTCATAATGCACAATTCACACAACACAAAAGTTATCACTCAATTCAATCATCAAACACAAACAAATCCCCAACCCCATGCATAATCGATTATATTAATATTAACTTAAGTGCAACTACAATACAAACACAAGTAAGGTGATGAGATTGTTGTTACCCACCTAGTATCCAAGCTAAGCCTAACGATTCTCTAGGAAGACCAAAGCATCACCCCTAACAACCATCCAATCATCAACAACATTAGCATCATCACCAAATCATCATCGTCCTTCATATAAAATCAAACAAGAATAGAAAGTTGACTAAAGGCTATAAAGAGAAAATAACACCAAAACAAACATCTATTCATATACAAAGCACTCATTTCTTAACAATCTTAGTGAGCTATTGAATCAACTAATTTATATTTATTATTTCATTTCATTTCTAAGAATCATGTTAACTCAAGTCTATAAACTCATTCATTTGATATGTATAGACTATATTAAGTCTCATTTAGTTACTAAACTAGATTAAGCCAATTGAGACTTGGATCTGTTAATTAAGTTCATTTTATGTTAAGAAGTCTATACTTGTTATTAACTCCTTACTTTGGTGGTCTTAAAGAAATCATGATATTATTAAGTTAACTACTTATACACAACTAATGAAATAAGTCCATTTTAAGCTTTGTTATTCCTAGAGTTTCCTATGAACTTACAACATAGCACTTACAGAACTCTTTCTAAGCTTTTCATAGCATTTAAAATCACTTTAATCCAAGTTCGGAAGATGAAATCATGATAAAATCAAGTTAACTTGACAAAGGAAAGAAGAACAATGGAGTTTTTGATCCATACGGGCCGTGCCAAGGGTGGTGGTGATCACCATGCCCCCCACCATACCCCATATTAAGGAGCATGTGGAGATTGGAAAGGGGCAAAGTCCACCACACCCTTTGCCACCACTCCGTAGTGGCTCAGCATGCCCCTTGCCACCACCCCATGTACCCAGCAGTGGGTGCAGTGGCTGCCACCCCCTGCCACGGCCCGTGGGTGAGGGCATGCCAGCCAAGAATTGCGTCCCTTCTTCTTTTACTTCTTCAAGCACTTTTCTACATGATTTAATCATCAAATACCATCCCCAACACCATATCAACTCAAATATAACCTATGACACTTCTACTCATATTTCTTCTTCTCATTTAATCAATCATGTCATCAATTCCTTTGATCACACATACTCAATCTAACTTAGATTCTAGCATATACTCATATATCACAAATTTACAAGTTTACACTCAAGCTTTACTCATAACTAACATTAAATCATCATATAACAACAATCACAACAACTAAAAACAAAAGATAACATCATACTCACATGTTTGATACATTTTAATTTCTTTTCTTCATCGCTACTACTCCTTCTCCATTGTTGAAGCTTCTTCCTACTTAGTCTCCTTCTTCTATCTTGCTCACTATCCTCATTCTTCTTTAATTCTTCTTTAAAATTGAAATTTTGGATTGGAATTTGGATTGAAGAAGAGGAGAAATAGAGGGAGAGAAAAGAAACGTATAGAAGGAGTGAAAGAAAGAAAGGAAAGAAATTGTGATAGCCAATGGAGAGAGAGAGAGATTAAATAGGATAAGAATAAAGCTAATTAAGGATTAAGGACCCTAATTCAAACTTGTCAGTCATTATCTTAAGCATCAAAAAAATTAGAAGAAGATTTTAGAATATAAATAAGCAAAATCACTAACTTGACTTACAAACCAAGTTTAGAAATTTAATTTTGTAGAATTGATATTTAGTTATGTTTGAGCTTAGAAACTGATATTTTTGGATAAGTAGTAATCTCAAAATTCATGAAAATTGAAGTATATAATTTAGATTATAGAGACTACCTTTGAGTATTGTAGAAATCTAAATATCAAGCTCAAGAAAATCTTATATCATTTGTAGATCAAGAGAAATGGATATCCAAATTAAAATTAGTTGATAAAATAGTGAAATTTGGTTTGATAGAAAAATATCAAAGTAATTAAACAAGTTAAAAGAAATAGAGTTCAAATTTGTTAACTAAAAAGAGATTTAAGAAATTTGGTTCATGAAATGGATAATTGAAGTAAATAGAAGATTGAAAAGGAGTATTTGGAATCTCAATTTCTTTTCAATCACGTCTATTACTAATTGATTATATCAATCTATCCATTTATAACCTATAATTCACATTACTTATTTTAATTAAACTATCTAAACTCAATTATTAAATTACACCCTAATCAACTTCAAGATTAATCATCCATTGGTAGTTGACAACAAATTAACTTTAGTTTTAGTGATTCAAAGGCTTTTAATCGTTTTAAGATTTTATTCTCCCACTCACTTTTCATTGCAATTCTAAATTATCGAAAAATCCATTATTTATTTATTAATCATTCATTTTTATAATTATCCTTAATGTTTTGTTTCATAACTTTGGTCATTATTATTACAAGCTTGAAACTCATTTCCATTTATTTGAATCTATATATATATATATATATATTAATTTCGTTCTTGTTATTTTTATAGAATTTTATGTCAAAACGTAATATTCAAATTTTTAAATGATCAAATTATTTAAATTTCAATATATTTAAATCGCAAGAAATTTGGAATATCTTCCATGACTTTTCATAAAACTTTTTCAATAATTTACATTATTTTTTAATGATTATTATTTCTAAATTTACGATTATTAGGTTATTACACAACTCAAGTTTTCCAAAATAAGTCAAGAATCAACCCACCAAGTAAAATATACTTAGAAAATAAAATTTGAGAATAACTTAGAAAGACTAAAGTTTTTGAATCAAAATTTATCTTTTAAGAATTTAAGAAAATAAATTATATCATATATTTAATGACTTAAAAATCCTTATTTTGATTTACAATCAACTTAATATAATTTTGTCAAACTTTACCTTTTCGACAACAAAAACAAGATTGTTTTATGAAAAAAAAAAATCATTGGTTAGAGAACATCATTAGAATCATGAGCACATTATGAGTTGCATATGTATTAAAAGGATTTTCAACTATATATATATATATATATATATATATTATATGTTTTCTATGGAATTTTTTGTTGAGACAAAGTTAGAAAAATCATGTTTTAAAGGTGAGGATTTTCGTATTGATTCTATATTGTATCTTTTAG
>JAMXBD010005419.1:0-11798 GCA_024138025.1 Combretum micranthum
TTTGATTAATTAGAGCCATTTGGCAGCCCCTAATTTTCATACGAATTTCCCTCTTTTCTCTCCTTCCTCTTTTCCTTTTTCTTCAAAACTTATGCTCTAAACCAAAAACCAATATTAAGCTTTTGGAATAAAAAATCTCACCAAGCCAAAGCCTCTTCATGTAAGTTAATGTAAGTATAATCTTTTTGTTTTATTTTCTTTCTTGTATTTTAGATGTAAAACCTATGGTAGGATGAGTTAATGTCATTTGAGTTGATTGATTTTATGCATTGATATATGTTAGGTTGAGTTTTGTTATTGTGTGAACTTGGTTAAGTGTTAGGGAAATTGTAAGAAGTGTTAGTGAGTAGTGAAGTTAAGTTGATTAGTTGAAGTGTGAATTTGTGTAATATTGTAGTTGAATGATTGATGGATTTAAGAGGAGTTAATGCTTGTTGAATGGAGTTAAGAACATATAACAAGTTTTGGGAAACTTAAGATGAGTTTAAAGAAGGTTTGGAAGTGTAAAAGTTTATAAAATTTTGTAAAGAAAACAGGGGAAGTAAAACATTTTCGAATAGGTCTGTTTTTGAGTGTACGCCGGCATCTGGTACTTCAACGTCGCCGGCATAGAGGCGGTGTTGAATGTAATCGAAACTGATTTTTCTAAAGCCGCTTAAAACGTTGCCAGCTCTTGTAAGGAAATTTGCCAGTGTTTATTTTTCAAAGCGTATGCCGGCCATTAGGCTTTCAACATCACCGAATTAGAGGCAGTGTGGAATGCGAACAGAATCAACATTTTTAATGCCAGGCTTAAAGCCGCCAGTGTAGCATCCCACGCTGTCGGCGTACATGAAACGTTGTCGGTGTTTGGGGTATCCACGAGCGTGGACCGACCCCCCAGAACTCTCAGAAATTTTTGAAAATTAGAGTTGCAGTCTACACCGGCTCAAGGCCGCCAGCGTAGACTAAAGGCTACCGGCGTATTTTTGAACACTACCAGTGATGACAAGTGTTGACTTTTAGTGCATAGTGCACCAGTTCAACACCGCCGGCGTTGAAGGCCGACGTGTCTCCTGCAGTTTTTATTTTCAAAAACTTTGTTCCATATTTCCCAAAGCTTCATATATGATCAATTGAATATTTGTTGAGTATTGTATGATATAATATGATGTTTAAATGCTATGTTATGACTTTGTAATAATTTGTTTGAATTTCTTTGATTAGTTATGTTTGAAACTAATTGATTAGTGCTTTAACTAAGTGAGAAATTCAATATTATCTTGTACAGTGATAGATCCTCACTCGGTTAACCCTATTAGTTTCCGAGCTATTTTAGGTATGCGGTAACTTGCTTGTTTCTTTGCTAGGTAAGCATTATTTAAAGTTACTCCAAATTGAGAAATTTAAAGATTATTTGTTGAGTGTCTTTTATATCGTTGAATCTAGTTCGGAGAATGGTAACCCTACTCAGATTGGGGGCATGGTAGTTTTAGGTGCTTAGACCACCTTTGTCATTTTGTTATGACTTTCATAAGTGGTTCAACGGGTAATCGATGGGGAATTTGGTATCGGTATAACATTTGCTTATTCTTGAAAGAATGTAATGTGATTTAATTCAATGTTTATGGGAACACTTGAATTAAGTAATATTATGGATCAAGTTAAGTAAAGTCGAGAAACGGCTAGAAACCCTAGATGAGATTACTTAATCGTTATGGATAAATTTATCTAGGATGGTATGAGTATCCAAGCTACTTATATCAACCCCCTGAGCGTCGTGATCGTTACTCAGGTTCCCCCAGAAATCTCTGTTGCCCGAAGTTTGAATACTCCCATGATGTATGACTAACTAAAGATTGAATAATAAATAATTGGTTGTTGCATTTTGCATTTAGCTTAAGTATGTGTGAATCACTTTGCATTTATATTCGTTACTTGCGTACTGGGCCTTTGGCTCATATTTTAACCATTTCAGGTGATGAATCCGACGAGTTTTATACGAATATGGGGGCATGGAATCGATTTCGAGGATTTTCTTGATGATTTGGAGGACTAGAGATGACCTTAGACTTGATAGAATCCATATTGGGTAATAAACTAGTTATGATAGCTTTTGTGGTTGTATTTAAAGTCCTAATTGGATTATATTTGTAATTTTATTAAGGCTTGTAAGAAACCTTTGGTTGTAATATATATATACATACTTAGCTATGTATGACTTGAGTTTATTTCTTTGTGAAATATGTTAATGGTGTAGTTATGTTTTGCTAAAAGTTTTGAAAAACTATGGTTTCGATTATGTTAATTATGTGGAATTAGACAAACAATTCCTCAAACACTTCTTTTTGGACAACCTTACATATAATCCTACAGGTTATATGTAGTTGGGGAACTGTTATCGCTTATATTAATTATAGGGGTGATAGCGGATCCTTACAATATGATAGGATAGGCATCTAAAATGAATTAACACTTAAAGATGGCTTTATTAATTGAGTGTTGCTTGTGCTTATGCTGTTGAATCCGGTCTGGAGAGCGGCAACCTTGTCCCGATGGAACACAGTAGTTTAGGCGCTTAAGCTACCCCTCTACCATGATGCAATGACAATTAATAAGTGCCTCAGCGGATAACTAATGTGGCAAATGATATCGATGTAATATTTGTTTAAGCTTAAGGTGAAGTAACATGGTTTAGTTCATGTTTATGGGATCGATTGAACTAGATGATGTTATGGATTAAGACTAAGTAAAGAGCAAGCAACGACTGTGAAGTCTAGAAGATGCTACTATTCTTTTTCTGTTATATATGGGTATTTGGGTTGCCTATATCAATCTCTTGAGTAGCTACTATTACTCAGGACTTCTAAAATCCCAAAGGCTTGCTTCGGAGTATGAGTGTTCTCGTATTGCTTGTTTTATTAAAATAAAATATAATCTTGTTATTTGTTATATTGCATTTTAGCTAGACTTATGTTTCATTCTGTATGTGTCTGTGTTACTGTGTACTGAGTTTTGACTCATTATTGTTTGTTGTTCTTTTTCCAGATGTTGACGATGATGGATGTTGATGATGGTTGATAATATGATGATGATATTGATTATTTCGAGTATGGGTCAACTTGGGAGAAGTTTGTGGATGAGTGAAGTGAGTTATGATCGAAGAATGTAGATAGTTTGTTTTTCTTTATTTTATTAAAGAACTAGATTTATATTTTGAGTTTATAATTCTTTTGAGGGCCTCGTAGAGCCTAAGTTTTGTAATTTAAAAGTTTAAAGCTTTGTTTACCAATAAGAAAGGTATTTGAGATACTTGATTGTATGATTTGTTTATGGAAATTAATCTACTCATGAGAGTAGATTATAAAATATATTTATGTAAGGTTTATTTTATCTATGTGAATCCAGTTATTTTCTAGAATCTAAATAAATGATTTCAGAAATTGTAAAATTTAGTAGTAAATGGTCGACATAAACATACATTTTTAGGAAGCCTATGCAAGTAATACTTAGAGTATTATACATGGCATTACAAAATATATCTAGATATGATATCTATTCAATAATTTATGTCCATTTTTATAATATTAATTGTAGAAAAAAAATGTTACTAAATCAAATTATATAATTAGTGTACTATATGATTTTTTTAGCATAAATAGATAATAAAATATAGGGTTAAATACAAAAAACATTTTCGGTATTTTGGCTAATTTGTAAATACATGATCCGTGTTAATTTTTTTGACAAAATAGGTAACTGAAGTTTCATATAAAAGTGTTAATATAATATTTACTATTAAAGGGATATGTGTTAGTCTTATTGGACTAAAAAATTAATTTAATAAAAATATTACTTAATAAAATATTAAAAATTATTTTTTTAAATGAGTAAATTGAAAAAAAATGTAAAAATAATTTTTTGACTTATAAATTGGCTAAAACACTGATCAAATTTTTATAATTAACCCTAAAATATATTCAAATAGGGTAGCTATTTAATAATTTATGTTCATTTTAATAACATTAATTGTGAAAAAAATTACTAAATCAAATTATATAATTAGTGTGTAATAAGATTCATTTATAACATGAATAATATAATTATTATTTGTGGTATATTTGAATAAAAAATAGTATCCATAAGAAGAGTTTATTTAGTTGGGCATAATTTTATGATGAAAGAATTTAATACTATTAGTTATTATAAAAAAAAAAAAAAAAGATATACTGATGGATTTGAACCCATTACCTCATAGATGTAAAAACTAAACCGTGTAAAACTAAATCGTTAACCATTGAACTATACTTATTCTAATATCATTTTTTGCTCTTTATAATATACATAAAATATATATTTTTTAAAAATTAAAAAAAATTAATTTTACTTGGGTTTAAAGGGCTAGGGCTTGTCAGCCCCTTAGATTCGTCCCTCCGTGTCAACTTTTTTTTACTGACCCTCAATAATTAATTTAATGATACAATCATATTATTAGACATTTTCATTAAATAACATAGTGAAAATATAATATTATATATATATTTAATATATAATATAGTAATAAATAAAAGTAAATACAAAAAATGGAAAAGTAAGGAAAAAAAACCGGAAAAAGTTGTACCAACCTCCATTAGCTTGGTCAACCACCATAAGACTAATCAGAAACTTACTTAGATAAAAATTGGATTGAAAATTTAATAAGGTTAATGGAAGTCATATTTTATTTTTTATAGTTGAGTGAAATTTGAAGAAAACTTTAAAAATTGGAAAAAAAAATAACATAGAAGATTTTAGATTAAAAACAAAAAAGCAACTACGAAGCCAAAGTTAACTTCGGTTAATGAAATAGCTATAATTTTAATAATATATTAATGCATGCTAAATTTGATAATTATATGTGGATTAGTGTGTTTATAATGTTGAGTGTGTTATAACGTATGTGATTAGATAATAGCTAGTAAATATATCTAGGTTGATAGTTTATTCATGTTAGAAATTATCATGTTAGTGTTAATTGTTATTGTAATGAATTATATGTTGGATTTAAGCTTGTTTTAGGCCTAAATAAGATCCTAAACTTAGCAGATTTTTTTTAAAGCCGTCTCAAGCCCAAACTTAAGTCCAAATCTAAGCCCAAATAAGGCCCAAGCCTTCCAAATCTGCCCTCCTCAAAAGTCAACAACATTAAGTAGATATCAAAGTTCATTTGCACCATTAGACAATCCAAAACAGAACAAAGGAAAAAGAAAATTCGTAACTCAAGAAGGTAAAAAATTTTCAAGACCCAAATCAAGTTTTTTGGACTCAACACCCCAAAAATCCTTCCCCAAGCCTTATATATACATCGAGGTAAGCTTATTTGATGTTTGAGATGCTTTATTTCCTTCTTAATCCATAAAATATGCATGTGTGGTATAATATAAGTAGTTGGCATGCTAAATTCTTGTTGAAATGTTGTAAAGTTGTTAGGAAAGTTTTAGAATGCTTGAGTTGTTGTAGATAGGTTATAGTAGGCTCTCATGTGGTTTGGAATTGAAGTGTTGAAGTATGATAAGTATTAGAATTGTTTGAAGTGTGCTAGGGTTGGTGAAAGTTGATGAAGAAGAGTTTGATTCTTATAGGGTAGTGTTTGAACTTGTTTGATGTTGAGGAGTGAGATCACTCTTGTTTATGTTGTCAAATGTATAAGAAGTTTTGTATGAAGTTTTCATAAGGTTTAGGATATGTTAGGAGTTGAAAAAAAGTTGAATATTTAAGTTAAAAGTGTTAAAGTTTGAAAAATTTCGTGTTCAAAATAAGGAAGTATAAAAACCGTCAAACACTTGTCAAAATGGCCCCATTTGGAGGGGTGTTTGAAGCAAACAGCCTTGGAAATGGCCCCGTTGCCAAGGGTGTTGTGCACTCAGATCAAAAATTTCATTTCCCCTGAGTTGAAACGGCCTCCAAAACGGCACCGATGCCAAGAGTGTTATGCTCTCGGATTTCTTCCTTGTTGCGATACTGTTTTGTAAATTAGTCATACTGTTTTGTAAACTTTCATGTTTTGAGTTTTTACAAAATAAAAACTTATCAAAACCAAATTTTCATTTCTTTCTAGCTGCTCCATTCTCCAAATAAAGCTAAAAGCTTATGTTTGATACTTAATGTAATTTTATGATTTATTATTGAACTTGTATGATGATTGTATGATATATATATAAATCATATTATGACTTGAATGATTTTAATCAAGATCCTATGATTTCCTAGGCTTTAAACTAGTTGATATAAGCTTGGCTTAGGATAGTATTGTTAATATGATTTGATTTATGTGAAACAGAAATAGATACTCAGTTGGAGACCCTTTTTGAATTTCGAATCGAATCAGGTACACAATAATTTGATTGATTATTGCTTAGGATAGGCATATACCAATTTGACCTTAATTAAAGATTAATGAAAAGATATTGAAATTGGTTGTGCTTTACGTCATTGAATCCGGATCCGGGGAGCGATAACCTTGTCATGATGCAATGGCACAGTAGTTTAGGCATTTAGCCCAATCCTTTTTCATGATGCAGTGACTCAAATCCATGATGCAATGGTGGTTTCTTTTATTGGGTAAGTGGGTAGTTAATAAGGTTAACTGTATCGGTCTATTCTCTACTTAGGCTCGGGAGGAATTAATATGTTTTAATCCACAGTTATGGGACTGTTGAACTAATTGACATTATAGACTCAAATAAGTGGATTGTATAAAGGAGTGTGAACCCTAAATGAAGCTATTGTTCTCTATCGGTTAGATATAGGAGATATAGGTATCCGATCTATCTATATCAACCCCCTGAGCAGCAACTGTTACTCAGAAACCTCAAAATCCCAGGCTTGAATCGGAGTTTGAATACTCCAATGTTATCTCTACCTATTTAACTAAAGATAATGAAATGATGATGGAATGTTGCATTGCATTTAGCTAAGTGTGCTTGGCATATGTTTGTGTTTGCATTATTGTGTACTGGGCCTTTGGCTGATGCTACTATCTTGCAGGTGACTTTGATGACGAGCTCTATGACGATATGGGCTATGGGACTGATTGGGAAGACTTATGGATGACTAGGAGAGGCCTAGTATATGCTTAGGATTCCTTTTGATGTAAATTTCTTTTTGAAGTGTTAGGCTTATTATTATGCCTTGGAATGTATTTTGAGTTGAATTGTATTTGTAATATAGTTGGGTTGTAAGTGAGATCTCTATTTTTATGTGATCCTTGGGAATCTGTAATGTATATAAAGATATGATGTATGTCTTGTTATAGGTGATGACCTACTACTTATGTAGTGGAAATGTTTCTTAATTCAAATAATGTAAATGTTATATATGTTTTAAACAGGTAGCCATTACAAACATTTCTTTTAAGACGACCTTACTTATAATGCTTGAATATTGTTCCTAATTTGAGTATTATGCATGGTCGGGAGATTTGGCATACTTAATTTTAGGGTTAAGTGGTTCGGGTCTTTACATTTGCTATCAGAGCTTTAGTTTGTATGACTGCTTGTTTTAAATAAGATTGCTAAATAATGATTTGACTTTAAGTGTAGTATGATTTGTTTGGGATAAATTTAAGTTGATTTGAGTAATGTGGTTTGTTCGATTATTTCTTTGATTATTTGTGTGATTGTTAATTGAGTGACATTTCATTAGGATTGCATATTTAACAAGTGCCATGCATATATTATATGTTGTTTATAGATGGATAGAACTCAGAGACAACTAGACAACATCGGAACGAGAGGACATGCCCCTCCTCCATCATTATTAACTGCTCAAGCTTCTATTTCATCATCTATTCCAGCTTCTACTACTACTCCATCTCCTATTTCTGCTTCTATAGCTCAAGCTCCACAACCACCTTCGATGCCCCAAATGCCTTCTTTTCCTCCTATGCCACCAATGCCAGAGATGACACAAATGCCAATGGGAGATTCGAATGCTATGTGTGTGATATTCAGAGATATGTTTGCGATGATGCAACAATATCAACAAATGATGTACCAACACCAACAACAGTTTATACAACAACATACTCCTCAAGCGATGGGATATGGAGCAAATGTACAAGGTAATGAGAGGAATGACCAAGTTAAGTTACATGATTTTCTTAAGATTGTGCTAGAGTTTGATGGAATAGTTTCAGATCCTACTACTGCTGAGTATTGGGTTGAAGAACTAGAGAAAGCCTTTGCAGCTAGTAAAGTTCCAGAGAATAGAAAGGTTGACTTAGCGGTTTATATGCTCAAGAAGGATGCAAATAATTGGTGGAGATTGACAAGTCAAGACATGGTGAGACTGATTTCATGGTTTAGATTCAAAGAAGCTTTCTTTCTACAATATTTTCCCAACACGGTCCGAGAACAGATGATTTCAGATTGGTTGAGTCTCAGGCAAGGCAATAGAACAGTTGAAGAGTATTATGCAGAGTTTTGTAGATTGCTCAGATTTGCTGGAGGCATATACAATGATGAAAGGATGAAAGTTCAGAAGTTTCAGGATGGATTGAATCAGGAAATCAAGGGAGAAGTTAAGATGTTTCAACTTCCGACTTTATCAGATGCTGTGAACAAAGCGAAGTTGGCAGAACAGATTCAGAATGAAAATAAGATCCAAGTGATAGAAGAGCTACATTCCTAGGAAAGAGACCTGCACCCTTCACTTCCTACAAGAAGTATGATGCTTATGGCAAAGGGAAGAAACCATTTCCAGGAAAGAAATTGAATTTGGGATCTTCTACTAAGACTTCTACTCCCTTCAACACATTTGAGAAGAGATGTCCTAGATTTCGGGCCTCATGATCAAATTCAATGTAAGTGGACTCCGGGAGTGTTTTGCTTGTGGTAAAGTAGGACACAGCTTCAGAGTGTAAGGATCCAATGCTACAACCTATTTTCTGTGCCTATTGCAAACAAAGAGGGCATCATATAGCTAATTGTACAACCAAACCAAAGAAGATGGTCCTAACCCCGGGAAAGGAATGACAGCAGCTAGGATCTTTGCTTTACAACAATGTGAAAAGCTCCATCAGTAGATACTCTAGCAGGTACTATAATGATTGCAAATCATCCAGCATATGCATTAGTAGACACTGGTGCAACTCATGCATGTTTAGCTGAAAAGTTTGTGAATGAGTGTGGTTTGAAATTTGAAGTGTTGACTGATAGAGTAATGAGTATTAATACTGCTTTGGGTGTGAAGTCTAGACAGCCTTGTATTTGTAGAGAAGTTAATGTAAGAATTGCTAATAGTGATATGCCAATTGATATGATGGTTTTGCCTATGGTTGATTTTGATGCGGTTTTGGGTATGAATTGGTTAAATATGTATAAAGTAATTATAGATTGTAATAAGGCGGAGATGAGTTTTGATCTGGAGAGTGGGAAGGTTACTCATGTCTTGGAGAGGAAGAGACCTAAGAGTATGTATACAATGGAGTTATGGGAGAAGACTTCAGAAACAGTTGTAAATGGTGAAGACTTGATATTGGTGTAGTACCTGTGGTGAGAGACTTTGTAGATGTTTTCCCTGAAGAATTACCTGGGTTACCACCAGATAGGGAAATTGAATTTGGTATTGAAGTGATTCCGGGAACCACTCCTATATCAAAGGCTCCTTATAGAATGGCTCCTGCGGAATTGAAAGAATTGAAGATTCAGTTGGAGGAATTGCAAAAGATTGGTTTCATAAGACCTAGTATTTCCCCATGGGGTGCTCCTGTTCTCTTTGTGAAGAAGAAAGATGGAAGTCTACGGATGTGCATCGATTATAGGGAGTTGAATCAAGTTACAATTAAGAATAAGTATCCTTTGCCCCGTATTGATGATTGTTTGATCAATTAAAAGGAGCGACAGTTTCTCAAAGATTGATTTGAGGTCAGGTTACTATCAACTTCGAATTAAACCGGAAGATGTACCAAAAACGGCCTTTTCGCACTCGATACGGACATTTCGAATTCTTAGTTATGCCGTTTGGTTTGACGAATGCCCTGCGCCTTTATGGATCTTATGAATAGGGTATTCAAGGACTACTTGGATTGGTTTGTGATTGTATTTATAGATGATATCCTAGTGTATTCAAGAAGTGAAGAGGAACATGAAAAGCATTTAAGTTTGGTCTTCAAAGGTTGAAGGAAAGGAAGTTATATGCAAGTTTAGCAAATGTGAGTTTTGGTTGAAAGAAGTTGCATTTTTAGGACATATCACAAAGGATGGGATATCTGTTGATCCTGAAAAGATTAAGGCAGTATTGGAATGGCCAAGACCTACCAATGTTACTGAAGTGAGAAGTTTCTTGGGTTTAGCAGGTTATTATCGAAGATTCGTTCAGGGATTCTCAAAGATTGCCACTTCATTGACAAAGCTAACCCGGAAGCATATGAGATTTGAGTGGGATGAGCAATGTGAGAAAGCTTTCAAGACTTGAAGGAAAGATTAATATCTGCACCTATCTTAGCTTTACCCGTTAATGGAAAGGAATTCACAGTCTAGTGATGCTTCAATACAAGGTCTTGGATGTGTTCTGATGCAAGACAACCGAGTGATCGCCTATGCGTCTAGACAATTGAAGCCACATGAGAAGAATTATCCTGTGCATGACTTAGAACTTGCAGCAGTGGTTTTAGCTTTGAAATTGTGGAGACATTATTTGTTTGGAGAAAAGTGTAAGATATTCACGGATCACAAAAGTTTAAAGTATATCTTTACTCAGAAAGAATTGAATATGCGTCAAAGAAGATGGCTTGAGTTAATCAAGGATTATGATGTAGAGATTCTATATCATCCGGGAAAAGCCAATGTGGTAGCCGATGCTTTGAGTAGGAAGAAACAAATGAGTATGGCGACCATGATTACGAGTCAAAGAGAAATACAAGAAGATTTGCGAAGATTAGATATTGAAGTAACTTTGGACAAAGTAGAAGTGATGATTGCAAATTTGACACTCCGACCATCTCTTATGGATTTGATTAAGCAAAGACAACAAGAAGATCTAGAAAGTGTGAAGATAAAAAGTGCGGTACGAGAGGGAAGAAGAAAAGAGTTGAGACTTGATGAAAATGATGTTATCAGATTTGGAAATAGAATATTGTACCAGAGACGGGGAAATTGAGGAGAGAAATCTGAAGGAAGCTCATACAACGATGTATTCAATACATCCAGGGAGTACGAAGATGTATAAGGATAAAGAAGAATTATTGGTGGAACAATATGAAGAAAGACGTTGCAGAATATGTATCCAAGTGTGTAACATGCCAGCAAGTAAAGATCGAACATCAAAGACCTGGTGGTGAGTTGCAACCATTATCAATTCCGGAATGGAAGTGGGATGATATAACCATGGATTTTGTGAGTGCATTCCCTAAGACCCCTGCCAAGAATGAAGTTATATGGGTTATTGTGGATAGATTGACCAAATCATCACATTTTATACCATTGAGAGTGGGTGTTCATTGGAGAAAATGGCATGGATTTATATCCAAGAGATAGTGAGACTCCATGGTATTCCGGTATCGATTACATCAGAGGGATACTCGCTTTGTGAGTCGCTTTTGGAAGAGTTTACATGAAGCACTTGGTACGAAACTTCAGTTTAGAAGTATGCTTAAGAGCTTGTGCCTTGGATTTTAGAAGAAATTAGGATGATTATTTGCCTCTAGTCGAATTTGCTTACAATAACAGTTATCAGTCGGCAATACAAATGGCTCCGTATGAAGCACTATATGGAAGAAAATGTCGATCACTCTCCACTGAGGATGAAGTAGGTGAGAAAGCTTAATTGGTCTAGAATTG
>JAMXBD010005420.1:0-11647 GCA_024138025.1 Combretum micranthum
CAAGTATAGTTGAGACTTTACTCGAGGAATAAGATGATAGGGAAATGACTAGGGGATTTTGAACTTTAATGAAAGATCCAGGAGCTTAAGACAAGTTTCTCTTGGAAACTTTTTATGTTACATATTTTACTTTGGAGATTATTATGAACAATTGTACCAATTGAACTATTTGTGTCATTAGCTCGGTATACCCATAAGAAATGTAATATACCTTATTCAAGTTTAATGATATATAGTCTCTTGCTTTGCTATTTAATTACTATCATAATAAATTGCGCCACTCTAATGTGTCCCTTTGTTGTGAAGGACGCCTTGAGCAAAATATGGAAGCCTTTGTATGACTAGAGTAGTTATTCCTAGGTTTTAATATTGAGTACGGTGGACTGCCACATTTAGGATACCTATTGAGGCATGACACAAAGTGCCATCTCTCTCGTGTTCAGGGTTGTGTACCCATCCATAAACCACTTTGGATCAATTTGTTGAAGCTTCTGTTTGCTACATGAACGTGAACACAGCTCGTGTTTAGTCTCTGTACTCTATCTCAAACCTTTCCCTACACTTAGCTTTTTAACTTGACTTATGTTTGCTCCTAACACCTACGATTTAAAATTTCTACAAAAATATGTTAGCTAAGGATGGTTAAAGTAAAAAGTTAGAAAATTGAATTAGTCATAGATGGCCTTCTAACAAGCACTTTTGTTTGATGTTGTTGGCTTGATGAAACAAAGGCTATAAAACTAAGTCTTTGTTGATTGGAGCAAAAGCATCTCTACAACCCTATGCTCCACTTGACTACCCAAATAAAGCTTCAACCTATGTCCATTAACTTTAAAAGTTCCTTTTTGGGGGTATGTCAATTCTACTACTGTAAACCCCTAAAGTTTTGTGATCAATTTAAGCTTAAACCCTAATTAGAAAGTCAATTAGAATCCCAAAGTCAACAAAACCCTAGTCTTTTGCAACCTTTCAAGTCCGGCATTCCCGTTTAAGCAACCTTAGAAAGTTAATAAGAGTTTAGTATGTAGAATAGTTCGTAATAACCTAAGAAAGCTTAAAAATATCAGATTAGTCAAACTGCGATTCATTTTGACCACAACCGACATAGTTCTCGAAAAGCATGTCCCGGAGCTTAGATTAGTAAAAATTTTCCGAATATACCGTTAGACTCATAAAAATATAAGATTTTCAAAAATATTAATTTCATAATTTTTTGATAACTAAAAATATCACATATCGCAATTATACGCATATTTTCTAACTACTGGTACTTAAATTGTTATGCCTACTTTGTATTATACTATTTTCTACTATTCTACACCATTCATCTATCTCTACTTTTTCTTACAACATACTCTTACAACCCATACCTCTATTTCTTACAAATTTTCATTTCCAATACAACTTCACATCTTTCATATCTTGCTTTTCATTAACAAAAATACAAAAAAATAAAATTCACTCCCCCACACACACTCAAGTTGCACCGGCCCCCTCTCTTTTTGTAAGCCCCGAAAATTTTAGTAAATAATTTCAAGATGAACTTCAAAAATAAATCTTAAAAATCACTCCAAATTAAAACCGAATTTCAACTAGTCCAAAAACACGAATGGATTCAGAAACTTCTTAATCTTGAGAAAATGAAAATCTTTAAAAATAAAATAAGAACACAGTGGTCTTCAAATTCAAAACCACGACATACGAAAAATTCCATATTTAACTCCGACTTATAAAATCGGGTAATATAAAGCCCAAAAACAAACTATTAAAAAGTAAATAATGATTGACTTCGAAATAAAACTCAATTCAAGAATTCCGAAAACATTAAAATATTAAATACTTACAAAAATAAAATTTAAAATAAATTTCTCAAATTAAATATGTTGTATAAACATAAAATATCAGTTTCCAAATTGGCAAGGATCTAAACCGGAAAATCACCGGAAACCCTAAGTGGAATACAATAGCTTAAGTCCGGCAATCTAGCGCCCCTAACCCTAGAGGCCGAGGTGTAGTTTAAATATGTAGAATAGCTCATAGTAATATAAGTTTGTTTAAAAATATCAGATTGGTAAATTTTTGACCTATTTCGAACCCGTTCGGATACAGACTTCGAAAAGCGTGTCCCGGGGCTCGAGATATAAAAAATACCAATAGTACCGTTAGACTCGTAATTTCATAAGATTTCCAAATATATCAGTTATAATTTTTCGGGTTATAAAAGTTACAGTTATAACCTTTTTATCGTATTTCCATTATTACCGGTAATTGATTAGTCTTTTGCACTATTCATTTTTATTTCATTACAAAATTTTATTATTCTTATAAAGCTTATATTTTTAGATAAATATTTTATATGTTATAGAAAATTTTGTTTTTCTAAAATTTAGTTCGTTTCGGGTCTTTACGGGATCAGATTTGTTTAAGACCCGATACTAAAAATAAAATAAATTAATTTAATAATTGAAAAATATTTTAAAAATATTTTATTTTCATAAAATAATTTTTTAGAATTTTTCGGGTTATAAAAATATTATTTATAGCCCATATTCGCGTATTTTGATCATACCGGTAACATATTTGTTAAAATACTAAAATAATTCAAATAATTATTTAATTTTAATTATGAAAAATCTGCTACAAATATTTGGAATAAATTTTCTAATTTTATTTTATTTTTTTATTTTATTAAAAAGTACTTTTACAACCCATACCTTCAAGTACACCTTACACATATCACTTCCTTTTCACTTCAATCTTTCTACACATTAACCCATTCATGGCAGATTTTTGACCCTTCTTTATGGCTGCCATTGTCCTTTATTTACTCCATTTTGACTAAATTAATTAATTCTACTCCTTCTTAAGAAAGCTACATTACACATTTATTATACAATCAATTTCAAGTCAAATTCAAACAAATTTCTCTCTCCTCTCCCTCCCAAATTCACGTGCAGCATGGTCTTCTTGGCTGCCCTTGTTTTATTTTTTTCTCTCATTTTTCAATTAAAACACTCATTTTCTCTCTCTCCTTCATTTACTCACTTTCCCTCTTTCATTCTTTAGTCTTTTCTCTCTCATTTCCTCTCTTTCTTTCTTCTTCTTGTTCTTGTTTCTTCAATGAACAAGCTGCCCCCTTCTTCTTCCATGGCTTCCACACTTCATTCTTAAAGATTTCTAAGCAAATCTTCTTCCCAAAGCTCCATAGGTGATATAGGTAAAGTGTAATGAAGGTTTCATGCATCAAATGACCTTCCATAAGCTTAAAAGCTTAGGATGATGATGCCAATAATGAAACACTCCTTTTCTCTACTTTTATTATCTTGTATTTCAATTATTTTCTTGTTTAAAGTTGATATATTTTGTAGATCTAAATTTTTGTAGCTTTGATTTTCGTTTATGCCATAGATCTTGTTATTTAAGTTGTTATATTTGTTATTTCTTGTGATTTATGCATAGATCTATCATCCACATCCATCTTAGTGATTCATGCATTTAAAACTAGTTTAAAACTAGATCTAGTGTTTTGAGTTCATAAATGCATTAGATCTTTGTTTTATGTTCATGAGCAACTTGTGATAGCATGATGATGGTAGGAAAGTTGTAGGAAACTCAAGATCTATTTTATTTCAACAAAAATCAATTTTGAAAATTCGGATGAAAATGGAACCATATTTAGAAAAGTTTTTTCAACTCCAAAATGTATATTTTTCATTTAAAATGAAGGGCTTAGGGTATAGACAACATAAATGAATGATTTTGATAAGTAAAGTTTAGATCTATGTTCATATTATGTGTAGATCTTAGATTTGAACTTGAACAAAAGTAGTGAAATTCGTATTTTGGCAAGACCATATTTAAAAACCACTTTCCAAGTGTCAAAATGTAATTTTTACTTAAGAAAATGAAGGCTTAATATATGAATATCATCAAGACTTCTTTTTACAAGAATCTAATGTGATTTTCAAAAGTTATTTTCAAAAAAAATTCATTTTCGGATTTTGGCCAAGGCATATTTTAAAAACATGTTTTCCAACTCAAAAATGAAGTTTTTAAGAAATGAAAGGTCTTAAGATAGGATATGTAAGGAATGGATTTTCATAAGCTTAGATAGATTTTATCAAAAGATATGACCAAAAATAAATTTTGTAAATTCGGATCCCAACCAAGACCAATTTTTAAAACCCATTTATCAACTCCAAAACTCATGTTTTATGTGAAAAATGAAGTATATAGGTAATAGGTATCATTAAGTAGTGATTTTTATAAGTTGAAATGAGTTTTGATGAGATTAATGTATAAAACAAGAAATAGAATCAAGATGGAAATTTTGAGTTAGTAGTCAATTTGTGAAATTCGTAATTTTGAATGAAGGCCATAAGAACACCTATTATCCAAGCTCAAAATGAAAGTTTTATGTAATGAATGGAGTCCTTAAGTAATAGGTACCATAAAGTCTTAAATTTTAATGCATTAAACAAGTTTTTCCCAAAGAAACATTCAAAAAGTGGATTTTCTAAAATTCGGATTTTTGAGTAAATCATATTGGAAAACATATTTGCAAAGTGTAAAATGCAAATTTTTGTGTAAGAATGAAGTCCTTAATGGTTATGTATGATTGAGCCCTAATTTTCTAAATATCAAATGATTTTACTTAAAGGAATCACTCAAAAACTAATTTTTGTAAAATTCGGATTTTGGAATCAACCCCACTTGAAAACATGTTTACAAAGTGTAAAATGGAAATTTTTATGTAGAAATGAAGGTCATAAGTAATATATATAATGAAGACTCAATTTTAACAAAAATAATTATATTTTCTTAAGTAATAAATCCAAAACAAATGGAAATGATCAAAGTTAGAAAACTAGATTTTCAAAAGTAGTTATATTATCTTGCAAAATAAAAAGTTATAAAATTTCTTTTAGCAAAAATCATCAAGATCATGCATACATTAACTCATCTCATGTCATTCATGTTAGGAAATCACTCATATTGCATGTATAGCTAATTTATATAGTAGGAACATTACAAACATTTACAAAACTATTTTTGGAATCGAAACGTTGCTGATCAGATCTGATCCCTCTTTCGAGACCTAAATGTTTTCAAAACTTGAAAATAATATTAGAATTAGATAGATCTTTCGAAGTAGATAGAAATCGATATATAATTTGCGAGATTCCGAGTTAAAATGACCAAGTTATGGCCGTTTTAAGTTGGAATTCCTTAGGACGAGAATTACGAATTTGATAGTTCGTATAAATCGTTTGGATTAGTTTGAGTTGAAATACTTATTAGAGTATTTCTTCCTTTTTAGGTGATCCCGAATCGACGATTCCCTACCACCAAATTATTACTAGAAGACCGGTGATCCAATGGCCGAGTGAGTTTTCTCCTTGTTTTGTTACCTTGATTGTGCTTGTAGTTAGTTGCATTAGATTATAGGAACAAGATAAAAATCGATATGAATGGGGATGGGATATATGATGAGACTGTGATGAATGTATGCCAAAGAATACTAAAGCATATCGAAACCACGATTTGATTGGATAACTGCACTGTTCATATTATTTCTGTTATATGTGTGATATTGGTTGGTCACTCTAAAGAATGTATAAATATTTTGACCTAAGCAAAAATTAAATTGGTCATGCATCGCATCGGACATATTGCATTTGGTAGCATGCTACTCCTACGCAGGTCGATCGGTATGGTCCGTTATGCCTCGTTTGGATAACGAGCCCGGTGCCAGAGCTCATTCAGGGTACTAAGGCGCATGTGGATGCATTCTTGGATGAGCCTAGCCGAGTCGAGTGCTAAGAGCCGAGGGCTTGGGGACTAGATGCGGTTGTAGACTCAATACCATTCCTAACCCAAGATACGGAGGGCGTAAATCCGTTCTGTGTGTGGGTTCCGGATACCCATGCATAATTGCTTGCTCACGTGTTTGTTCATGCATAGCATATGATTGATTTTAACTTGCTTGTTATGGTACGGAACTAAGGGAATTCTCACTAAGCTAGTGTAGCTTATACCCCAATAGTTGTTTAAATGAACAGGTTATCTCAAGAATGCAAAGTGGGGACCGAATTGGTTGAGCCGAGAATGACTCCGGGATTTCGGCAAGGAATACGAATGTTTGAAGTTATCAGCTAGTTTTATGATTTGTCTTGTAATAGTTTATGTAGGGAAGTCTGTGGATGAATGTAATTGAAGTTGAATGATTTGTATTTTGAAGTATAGTGATTCGTATATGAAGTATAGTGGTTTGTATCAGAAGTATAGTGGATTGTTTTTCCTTTACATTGTTACTCAATTGTATCAACATAAAATGTATCATTCCGATGGGTCTCCTTTATGTGTTAGACGCCTTGTACATAGTATGGAAGCCTTCGCGTGACTGAGGTGGTCATTCTTAGGCTTTAATATTGTGTACGGCGGACTGCCACGTTTAGGGTACCCTTCGGGGCATGACACTCTTCCTTCCTAAGAAGCCTTCGCGTGACTGAGGTGGTCATTCTTAGGCTTTAATATTGTGTACGGTGGACTGCCACGTTTAGGGTACCCTTCGGGGCGTGACACTCTTCCTCTCCAATTTGTTTTATTTTCATTTATTTAATTAACACAATTAACCTCCCACATTTTCCTATAAATAGCCCCTCTTCCTTCCGCTTCTTTCACACATTCCATACACAAAGTTATTCTCTAAAATTCTCTACAAGAGTTCTCTCCCAAAGCTCTCTCAAGTTTAGTTCTCTTAGGTAAAAATTCTTCAAGTCTTCTTTATGTTCATTTACTTAGTATGAGCTTAGTGTGCGTTTTCTAAACCATGAAGGTTAGAGAAAACAACAATAGGTTCATACTTTGTTTTGTTCATGATCTAATTTCTTTATGTTGCTTCTATATATATGTTACTAAATATATCTATGTAGCCATATATATAACTTTTAGAGCATATAAGCTCATTTGTTTTGCAATTTATTCACTTTTCTTGTAATTTATTTACTACATTGCAATTTGTTTATTCTCATGTTATCTTTAAAACTAGTCTTTCTAATCTTAGACTTGTCCTCATCAAGTCAAAACATTTTCTTTTTCTTTATGGGACTAGTCTATTCTTAGTCCCGGGATACCTTGATGAATCTAAGGTTCCAATACTTGATTTATTTATTTACTAGCTTATTCTTTTAAGTTATTATGTTTCTTTATGTTTTCATAACTCTATGATTCATATTCATGCATGAATATAATGATTCTTATTTCAACAAAAATAAATGAGGAAAGGTTTTCTTAAAATAAAGATTCTTTTCTACAAATAAAAGTAGGAAGTAATTTTTCTAAAACTAAGATGTCATCTTAACAAACTTAGAGGAATTCATAGGAATTTTTATGACATAGAAAGGACTTTTTAGAGTAAACAAAAGTTTTGCTAAAACTTCACATTTCATCAAGTACAAGAAATTCTTTTCATGAAAATAAAATAATTTTAAGAAACAAGGAAATTATTTCTATGAAGATATAATTGTTAGTATTAGAAACAAAGGAAATAAAATCATTCTTTGAAAATTTAGAGGAAAAGGAATTTTCTCATAACTTAACATATTCTCTAACAAAAATAAGAAGAATTTTCAAAAGTTCCACTTTTCTTTAGAAGACTTTACTTTTACAAAAATTCATAGTTTGAGACAACTTCATTAACTTCATACATTTGATATGAGTCAATAAATATATGTATATGCATTTCAAAGGTTTTACAAACTATTATAATATCTATGAGCTTTTTAAAAGAGGAATTCAAGTTTGTGAAAATTCGTGGTGAATCTCCTCACCACTTTTTCGGAACCCAAACGACTTAGTTTGATGAAAATAGTTTTAGAAATAGATAGATATTTTCAAGTAGGTAGAAAACGATATATATAATGTGAAATTCCGAGTTAAAATGAGCAAGTTATGGCTATTTAAGTTGGAATTTCCTCCAATCCGATTTTACTTACGATTTTAAGATAGAATTGGAGTTTTCAAGAATAGAAATTCTATGAAAGACTCATTGTGGGTATTTCATCTTGTTTAGGTGAAGGAGGAACCGAGATCACTTTCCCGAAGACTACTTCAATAGAAAGCTACCGACATGGAGTGAGTTAATCCTTTACTAAGTTACATTTCCTTGTTTGTGCTTGTAGGTAGTAGCACTAGAAAATAAGGGAAAGAGAAAATTATTGTGTGATTTGAACTTATGATTGGTTGAATCTAAGTTAAGAATATCGAAAGAGGAATTGATAATTAAATTGTGATTTTTGCATTGATATGATGAATATTGTTTTTGATCACATTTAACTTGAACTCAACATTATTTGGTTAAACTTATATTGAAAATAATTCATGCATATCATATTTGTGAGTTACATTTGTTTCACTACAATTCTTCGTGTGGGGAAATGAGGAAGTAGTAGTGGTGGCTAGTAGGAGCCAGAAAGTCCACATGGGCCAGTAGAAGCCAGAAAATCTACAGGGTAAGCAGGAGCCCACAAATCTGCAAGTATTGATGGTCGTATGGGCCTGTAACCACCCAACCCTCGACAAGGAGGGCGTAAAATCCATGCTACACATGATTTCCGATTAATCTTGTGTATTTTGTTTGCTCATATGTTTGGTGCATTTTCATATGATTGTTTAAATACTTGTTTGATTTATGGAAATGTTTTGTAGATGAAAATTGTCTCACTAAGCTAGATTTGCATATACCCCTATAGCTTTTTGTTACAGTATGATTATCTTTGGTTGGCACTGAGGAGCTTCGTATGCCAGGTATGAGCCAAAGCCACTAGGAGTTTTTGGGAGAAGTTATATGTATTTAGTTTTGAACATAGACTTCTAAGAAAATCTCTATAGTAGGCTTATTGTAAACCCCGGTATTCCCAGTAGTTAAGAAACCCCAGGAATTGGAAGCGAAACCCTAATCCGGTCCAGTTTGAGTTTAGTGAGAGGAGCTTAGGAACCCTAAATCTGGCTTTCCTTCGGTTTCATAATAAAAGAAGTTTTATAAAGTAAATGAAGTTGAATTATTTTCTAAAGTATATTTTAGACCTTTGAAAGTTTTAAATTCGGGAATTTTTCAATTCCGGGCCTTCCCGAGCTCAATTACGGAAAAGCGTGCCCTGGACCACGAACTCAGAAAAATGTTCCGGAATATTCATTAGAACCGTAATTTTATAAGGATTCCAAAAATATCAATTTTATAATTTTTCGGGTTATAAAAATTACAGTTATAGCTTTTCCCGTGTTTTCGTTACAATCGGTAAAGTAGATGTCTTGTCTACTATTCACAAGTACAACCTACACTACACACTACCCATACCCTATTCTTACATCCTTACAACTACTCATTCAATTTTCTTTTCCAATGAATTTTGTCTCTTAATTAATTATTACATTTTAATTAACTAAATTACAAAATATCAAAATTTCAAAACACACACACACACAAAGGATGGCCGGCGCCCCCCCCCCCCCCCCCCCCCCCCCCTTTGTTTCCCTCTCAATTGTTTTTATTTAACTCAACTCAATTTTTTAACTAAACCCTAATCCACTTATTATATAAACTAAATGTTCTCTCTCTCTCTCTCTTCATTTTCACTTGTCTAATTTTTTTAAAAGAGAAAACCTCTCTTTCTTCTCCTCCTTTGTGCCGTGAGCTTCCCCCCCTCCCCCACTCTCACATTTTCAACTTATTTTCTCCTCTTTTCTACTCCAAGACTCCATTGGTAGGTTGATTTTAAGTCTTGTTCATCCAAATCTTGTAATGGCAAGATCATTCTTGTGTGTTTTCCACTATTTATCCAAGGAGCATGAGCAAGGGACTGAAAACACTACTACAAAAACTCAAGCCATCACAAGAATGGATCTAGTATTTGAAAGAGTTTTGTTTGAAATATCATCTTGTTCATGCATGTAAAGTAGAGATCTTGTATATATAATGATGTTCATGCCATGAGATTTATGATTCATGCATTATAGTTAGTAGATCTAATGGTTAGACATCCACATCTTCATTTACATGTATGATCATAGAGTTATTTTGATTTCCATGCATTGATGATCATAAAAATGTAGTCTGTGTATATGTATAGAGATGTTAGATAGTAGATCTTCATATATAGGAGGCAAGAACATTGAAAAATAAAAGATTTTGTAGGAAATGGTTTGTTGGAAATTCGGATGGATTTGGAACCCCTACTTTAAAAACCACCAAAATCATTTTAAACTCATATTTCACAAGAAAAATGAAGGTATGTGTAATAGGTATATTGAAGGAATGATTTCCATAAGATTAGATGAGTTTAGACAAGATATAAATGTAAAACAAGTAGTAAAGTTAGAATGAAAAATATGGATTTATGGATGTATAGTCAAATTCGTATTTTTGGGTGATGCCCACATAAACACTTAGTATCTAAGCTTAGATGACATGTTTTATGAGCTAAATGAAGTCTTTAGATAATAGATATATTGGAGCCCCAATTTTTTGATACATTAAACAAGTTTTCTCATAAGGAAAATGCAAAAAAGAAAAATACAAAATTCGGATTTTTCTAAGTAGCTCATTCAAAAACATATTTACTCAATGAAAAATGTGGATTTTTATGCATAAATGGAGGTCATGACTAATATGGATGTTGGTAACCATTTTTAATTAGGTGATAAATAAATCCTAAGGATAAAATCATAAAAACATAGGGGATGTAAGATTGGTAATAATAACTTGTTATAAGGAATCATTAAGGAATTTCCTAATAATTAGGAATTCATAAGAGTCAATAATCAAAGATCATCAAAATCAATGCATATATAGAGTTCATTACATGATATTCATGTTAGGAATCCATTCATATACCATTTATACATGAATCATCAACTAGGAACATTTCTCATCAAAAGCAAAGCAATTTTCGGAATTGGAGAGTTTACGGAACAGATCTGACCCTACTGTTCCGTGACCTTAATTTTTCAAACTTGAAATTAATATTATAAATAGATAGATCTTTCGAAGTAGATAGAGATCGATATAAAATTTGCGAAATTCCGAGTTAAAATGACAAGTTATGGCCGTTTTAAGTCGGAGCTTCCACAATAGCGAGAATTCCGAATTCATCTAGCCTAAATGCATAGTTTGGATTAGTTACATGAAATCTCATTAGGATTATTCTTACTTAGTAGGTGATCCCGAGCAAGACGACACCCACCTCCCGACTATTACTACTAAAAAGACCGGCGTCCAATGGCCGAGTGAGTTTACTTCCCACTCTCAATTAATGAATTGTGATTGTAATGTAGTGGCACTAGTGGTGTAGACAAAGATAAAAATGGATATGTATATGAGGTATGAGAATTATATATTTGTTTGCTGTTGATGTGCGAAATGGAACTTAAGAAATATCGAAACCGGTGTTAAGCTATTGACTGATTAGCTAGTATCTTATATTGAATGTCTGTGAATACTTGTTGGTCACCTGAAAGAATTGAACTAATGTATATTCGACTTCATTGTAATTGGATTCATTCATATCATGATGGGGATGGAGCATTAGCATTGGTTGGTCTTTCGTGATCCATAAAACGAATATGTTGGTTAATCGTGATCCATAAA
>JAMXBD010005421.1:0-11525 GCA_024138025.1 Combretum micranthum
AGCCCTAAGCCTAAGCCCTAAGCCCTAGCCCTAAGCCCTAAGCCCTAGCCCTAGCCCGAACCGAAACGAAACACGAAACCCGAAACCCGAAACCCGAAACCCCAAACCCGAAATCCCGAAACCCCCAAACCCAAACCCTAACCCAAACCCCAAACCCCTAAAACCCTAAAAAAATAAAACCCTACACCCAAACCCCAAACCCCAAACCCCAAACCCCAAACCCCAAACCCCAAACCCCAAACCCTACACCCTAAACCCTAAACCCTACACCCTAACACCCTACCCTAAACCAAAACCAAAAAAACCAACTTTCTAGAGAGAGAAAATCCTCTCCCTTCTCTCTAGAACTCTTACACCCAAAACCAACGTTCTACACCTTCCGGGGGGGTTTTCCGCCTCTTTGAGGTGGTTTCTCCCCCTCTCTTTAGCCATTTTTCATCAAAAAGACATCCTTTTCATCAAAATCACAACAAATCTTATGTTTTCCATATTTTTAGAGGTGGTTTAAGTATTTCGGATTTTACTCATTCTCATGGGTATTTTTCCGTTTGCTACCTTTTTTTAACTTTCTTTTAGCTCCACCTTGTTCGGTTTTGTTTTTTTGTTCAAGATTCGGAGTTTCCTCAGGGGCTTTCACCTTCCTGCGCTTCCTGAGCATCAAGTAAGTGTGGTGGGTGTTCCTTGTATTTTCCTGGCTGGTTGTGTGCTGTATCACCGAAGGGAAGTTGCTGGGCTCTTAAGTTTCTTCAAGCTCGTTCTGAAGTGTTCTCGAGCAAGAAGGAGGATTTCGGTGGACTTCGGTGGACTTGAGAAACTGCTGGGGCTGGGAGGTTGTGGTTGCTGGGTTTTCGTCTGAGAAGTTCAGCTGGGTTGTGCTCTGTCCCTGTTGTAATCCACGCTGCTCTGTGGGAGAGAACTTCACGAGATTAGATTTTGCCTCTACAAGCGGTTTGGACGGAGCTGCAGTCGCCTCAAGTGCTGGAATACCACACAACACGGCTAGAAATTCCTCCTACAGTCGTCTGGATCTGGTGGTGGCTCATCGTTCCCACGGTCAAGAAGGGGTTTGCACGTAAAAAGAGGTGCTGCGATACAGTTTCCTTTCTTGGTAACTGACAGCCCGCTGGTTGAAGCCACTGAAGTAACGTCCATATCAGGTGGTCTTTTACGGATAGAGCCGTTCTGCCTTTCCTCCAGGTCAGCTTTGATTTGACTTTGAAATCTGCTTTTCCTTCCTTCCTGTGCGCGGCAACTTGTGGGCTGTTGCGACGACGGATTCCTGGGCTGACTCAGCTCTATTGACCTCGGTGGGGACCTTTTGTTCTGAGACTGGGCTGTTCCATCGAATTGTTTTCGGCCCTGTCTTTCTATTATAAGCTGGTGGGCTGTCATCTGTGTGGGCCTGGTTCTTTCTAGGGTGAGTTGGGTTTTTTGGCCTTGCGTGGATTCCAGTTTGGATTTTTTGGTGGCCGAACATTTGATTAAGTGAGCGGGTCTTCTGTCCTCTTGCGGGCTGTTGCTGGATGCACATGTGGTCCTTGCTGGGCTGTCGGCTGCTTCTGGGCTAAATCTTTTCAGCTTGGGAGGGCAGGTTCTGTCATAAGGGCGTCCTGGGCTTATTCTCCACTGGGCAGGGAGGCTGGGCTTGTATTGTCCGTGTGGACTTCATTTCTGGTGGAAATATCGCTTGTGGTTCTCTGGTCTCCGAGTAGGATATTTGTGGAAGGCTGGGCTTTAACATTTGCCTTCTCCCCTCCGCTAAGCTTTCTTGTTGATCGGTGGCCGTATCTCCTTTGGGCTGTTATTGCACATGGTAGTGAAGCCTAGATAAGGAAGTGGCCGGTGATCACATTTGCTCCTCTTGGTCCTAATCTCAAGTGGGATACCGTGGCTTTGCTATCACGTGGGCTGAATTTCAGATTTGTTTTCCTTGTTAAATATGACGACCACGCAGCAGAATTTGGAGCCAATAACAGTGGAGCAACCAACAGAAGTTGAAGATAGGAGCTCCCCTCCAATTTTCAAAAAATCCTTTGCTGAAGTAGTGGGAGCAACCCAACAACCTAAAGAAGATATATTGGGACTTAAATTAGCCACTTCTTTCAATGGGGAACCCGCAGTTATTTTCAATTATGAGGAGCTAGACAAATTGTGCTCACCTCTCAAATTTGCCCTTGTAGGCTCCTTTTCTCACAATAGGCCTCCTTTGCAAGAAATTAGGAAATTTTTTCAAGAAAGGAAATTTAAAGGGCATGTGGAAATTGGCCTCATCAATCAAAGGCAAATCCTCATTCGTCCAACTCTACAAGAAGATTACATTCGTCTATGGGAAAGACGGACTTGGACCATAAATTCCTCCATCGTGCGCATTGTCAAATGGTCTATTACCTCACATGCCCAAAAGGAAAGCCCCGTTGCACCGGTTTGGTTAGCTCTCTATAACCTACCTATTCATTTTTTTGATAAATCGGTGTTGTTTGCTATTGCATCTATTTTTGGGCATCCTTTGAAAATTGATGAGCCTACTACAAATCTTACTAGACCATCGGTTGCCAGAATTTTAGTTGAAATGGATGTTTCGAAAAATCACAAAAATAAGGTCTGGCTTGGTACTGAAACCGAAGGTTTTTTTCAACACGTTATTTCGAAAATGTTCCTTATTATTGCTCTGAATGTTTCAAAATGGGTCATTCCAAAGACCATTGTCGATCCAAAAACTCCTTCCAGAGCAATAATAAGGATAAATCCAATAACGTTGTTGAAAAAATCTCCCCAAAACCAAGTAAAATTAAGCAGGTCTATGTGCCTAAAAAGGACCTCCTTGGTCAAAACAAAGGTAAGGATCATATCACATCTTTAGAAGTGGAGTCCATAGATTTTGCTAGACTTGCAGGTCCCTCAGAGATCTCTATTGAGACACAGGATGATCTGCAAAAGAGAAACAAAGCCATCATGCCTACTCAGCCTATGGGTTTGGAACCTATCAATCCATCTGTGGATCATGTAGCCCTAACAAGAGCTACTGTTGTTAATATGGACAAGGGCAATCCTCCAATCCTATATCCAGTGTCTCTAATGACACTACTAATCAGTCCAAGGATTGCCATTCCCTTTTGGAAGAAGCTCAACATCAGAATATGCCGATGGGTCAACCAGAACCTGCTAATGATGATATTCAATCAGACACTACTTGGTTGGCCCCTCCAACAGGTACTCCTACCTCTCTTTCTCCTTTACCTTTAACCATTTGTGTTTTGAATGCAGAGGACACTCCTCCAAATTTGTTGGTTAGAGGATTTGGGGAGGAATTGTTGGCTTCCCAAAAGCAATTATGAAGGGGAAGAATCTGACCCCACTGCACTAGTTTATAGCAATCAACAGCCCTCCAAAAAAGCATCAAGAATTGAAAATGCAAATGAGTGTGATAGCTCCGACTGGAAGAGGGTAACATAGAAGAGGATGACCCAGATTTTGATCCTATCATAGTACACAAGGGCAAATCACGTGATGATTCTCATTTACCAAGGAGTAAAGATAGGTCTCTTGCATGGGATCCAGGTAGGTCATCCTGTCCCTCCTCCCTTATGCTACACGGGCACGTAGCACCTTTTTTTGGTGCCCAATCCCTTGATTTCCATGAAATATCTTTTTTGGAATATTAGAGGCATAGTTAATGGTCGCTCCTTAAAAAGATTAAAAAGCTTAGTTAGGCTCCATAATCTTCAATTCATCATGATAGCTGAACCCATGACTACCTCTGATAAAATTGATCTTTTTGCAAGAAAGTTGAATTTTAAAAATTTTGCTTCCAATGTTAACTCAAAAATTTGGATTTTCTGGAAAGAACACATTATCTGTCATATTGTTTTTAACCATGAACAATTTATGCACTTGTACTGTTCTAGTTCCAATGGTCTGTTTCTTTTCATGTTTCTGTGGTTTATGCCAAGTGTAGTAGGTTTCTTAGGCAACAGCTATGGGATAACCTTAGGGAAATGCATGTGGATATCGATGACCCATGGCTTGTTGTAGGAGATTTTAATACTGTCCTTCTCCTCATGAAAGATCTGGAGGTAGTTCTTACCCCATACAGTCCATTCTTGATTTTCAATCGATGATGCTTGATTGTGAGTTATCTGATGCTGGCTATATAGGGAAGGATTACACTTGGTCTAATAAAAAAGTCATGTTAGGCTTGATAGGGCTTTAATAAATGCTACTTGGATTTCTATGTTAGAACCTATCAAAGTAGAACACCTGAAAGCACATGTTCAGACCATTGCCCCCTCCTACTTAGCCATGACAAAAAGAAGGATGGAAGGTTTTCTAAGTTTAAATTTCAAAATATGTGGACTCGCCATCCTTCTTTTCTGTCAGTGGTTCAAGCTTCATGGAATGGGGTATGCAATGTGTCCGGACTCATTAATTTCCAGCTTAAGCTTATTAAGTTAAAACATTCTCTTCGAACTTGGAACAAAAATGTTTTTGGAAATCTTCACAAAAAGCTAAATGACAAAGAGAAGAGGTTTCCGAGCTGGAAAGGAATTTTGAATCCACTCACGATCAGGACATCTATTAATTTGCAAAATGCCAAAAAAGATCTTTTGGATTTAATTGATCAAGAAACCATTTTTTGGCAACAAAAATCTAAAGTTAAGTGGTTAAAGGATGGAGATAGGAACACTAAATATTATCATGCCATAGTTAAAGAAAGGAGACAGAGAAACATGATTAATAAGGTTAAAGATTCTGATGGGAATTGGATAGAAGGAGACTCTTTGGGCTCTTCTGCTACTAACTATTTTCAGGATCTTCTAAAGGACACTCAGGTGAAGCAATTTTCTAAACCAGATTGGCTTAAACAGGTAATATCGGCTTCTGACAATTCTCATCTCATTTCAACCCCATCTTTTGAAGAGGTGACGAATATTATCAATGATTTAGCAAATGATTCAGAACCCGGCCCGGATGGGTTTGGAGGCTTGTTTTATAAAACATGTTGGGAAATCATTGGCAAGGATTTTTACAAAGCAGTAATTGAATTTTTTGAAGGCTTGCCACTCCCTCGGTTTTATACATCAGCATCCATTGTTCTGATCCCCAAAAACAATAACCCACAAACCTGGAAGGATTTCAGACCTATCAGCCTATGTAATACCTCTGTGAAAATTTTTTCAAAAATTCTTACTACTAGGCTTGGTGAAATCCTCCCTAAGGCTATAAGCATTAATCAAACGGGTTTTGTGAAGGGCAGAAACATTATTGATAATATTCTTCTAGCTCAGGAGCTGTTATATGATTTGGACTATAAGATCAAAGGAGGGAACCTAGTAATGAAGTTAGACATGGAAAAAGCTTACGATAGACTTGACTGGGTTTTCCTTTTTTCTATGCTGGATTGTCTGGGTTTTCATTGGAAGTTTACTTACATGGTTAAAAGAATTATGTGCAATAGCTGGTTCTCAGTTGTTATTAATGGGAAGGGCTTTGGCTTTTTTAACTCGTCTAGGGGTCTTCGTCAAGGGGACCCACTCTCTCCTGCCCTCTTCATTATTGCTTCTGAGTACTTATCTCAAGGTTTGAACCATTTACATTCCATTTATCCTTCTATTAGGTACAAGACTAGCGCTCCCTCTTGGATTTCCCATCTTTGTTTTGCTGATGATTGTATTCTTTTTATGAATGGTTCTAAATCCTCTGTGAGGCGAGTTCTTGATTTTTTAAGTCAGTATGAATCTTTATCGGGTCAAAAAGTTAACCATCATAAGAGCTCTAGTTTTTCCTAGGAAATCCAAAACCTCTAGGAAACGCCCTATAAAAAATTTGTCTGGCATGAATGAGCAAAAGTTACCTATTACCTACTAGGTTCTCCTTATCCCTTGGATGGCGTGACCATCAAAGCTACAATGATATTTTCCAAAAAGTGTCTCAACGCCTCCACAACTGGGCGAATCTATGGCTTTCAAGTGGGGGGAAGATTGTTCTCATCAAAAGTGTTTTATCCTCTCTCCCCCTCTATCTTTTTCAATCCGTTCACCCTCCTAAGTGGGTGATCAAGAAACTTGAAAGCATGTTTGCCAATTTCTTTTGGGGTACCTCCTCTTCTTCTAGAGCCACTCATTGGGTTTCTTGGGCTAATCTATGCTTGCCAGTCGAAGAGGGTGGAGTTGGTTTCCGCTCCTTATCTGATGTCTCCACCTCTTTTGAATCTAAGCTATGGTGGCGTTTTCGTTCTGAATCATCCCTCCTCTCCATTTCCTTCATTCTAAATATTTAAAAAACCTCCACCCTGTTCAAGCAACCATAACCCACAGTTCTTCCCCGTTATGGAAGAGGCTCCTCAGGGCTAGGGATGTAGCTGAGCCTTTTATCTTTTTTGGCCTGGGAAGGGTGACATTAGTTTCTGGTATGATTCCTGGCTCCTTTCTGGTTGCTTGGCCAACCATACCTCTGTTCATGCTCCTAGGTTACTTGTGAAGGACTTATGGAATGGGAATGCTTGGGATGTTGATTATCTTATCCAGTTGGTTCCAATCCATTTTGTTAATGAAATTCTTTCTTTAAATTTGGAGCCTATGAAACCAGACTCGCCTTGTTGGAAGCTTTCCTCCAATGGTACTTTCTCTGTTGCTAGCATTTTTAATCATATCAGGATTAAAGCTCCAGCCAATGACATTCTTTGCTCTATCTGGTCTAATTTTATTCCTTTAAAAATGTCCTTCTTCCTTTGGCGTGCTATTAAATCTCTCATCCATACTGATGACACCCAAGCTAGTTGGGGTTTAAACCTTGCCTCTAGGTGCTATCAATGCCTTAATAACTGTGAATCAGCTGTGCACATATTCTTCACTTGTAAGTATGCTAGATGTTTGGAAGGCTGTCACTGCTCTTTTTGGGATTGTCCACCTTCCTAACATTACTTCCATTGATGTCATGCTCAAATTTTGGAAAAGCAGATCTGGGAATATCAACAGGCATGTCCGGACCTTCGTTCCTATTATTGTCATATGGTACCTATGGATTGAAAGAAATAATAGGAAGCATAGGAATACAACCCGCCCCCCTAGGTTCCTTGCCTTGCAAGTGATTGATGAGCTTAGAAATTTAGGAAGGGCTAACCCATTCACGCTCAGACAAGTTAAAGATAATGAGGATCTTTTTAAAACTTGCATTAAGCCCCCTAAACGAAACGTGTCCATGCAGTCTCCTGGACTAGCCCTCCAATAGGCAAGTATAAGCTGAATGTTGATGGTAGTTTGATGAATGGAATGGGTGGTGGAGGAGGAATCCTCAGAGATGATAATGGCAAAGTAATGGTACTTTGGTTTCCCTTCCTCACACCACTCTATTGAGAGTATCGAATTGTCGGCCCTTATTAAAGGTCTAGAATATTGCAGTTCTTTTGGCTTTAAACAGGTCCACATTGAAACCGACTCTAAAATCATCTCAAAGTGGCTATCCTCTATGAAAGTGAGATGGGACAAATGGCATGACATTTCATGGGCGAGGAGTTTACTACAAGATACACACAGCACTTTATCCATGTATGGAGGGAAGGTAACCATGCTGCAGATTGGTTAGCTAAGAAAGCGAGAGACACTCAGGTCGCCTTTTTCTCCTGGAGTAACTCAAATCTCGACACAAATCTGAAATTCATCATCTGGAAGGATAAATATGGCTTATGTGATTTTCGTGTCCTTTAACTTTGTCATGGTTTTAAAAGTTGTTTTGTTTCCTTTTGTTGCTTGTCTCGTTGTAAGGGAGTAGTACTCCCTTGTTTATTTTATGCATGTTGTTTCATTGTAAGGGGAATAGTATTCCCTTATTTATTTTATGCATGCTTTACAGGATTGATGTAACTATGGGGTAAGGCCTTATGTCCCCCCCATCTTTGTACTCTTCTTTTTCATCTAATAAAATTTAGGGCTGGCATCCCTCCCCCGTGTACGGGGTTTGCCAAAAAAAAAAAAAAAAAAAAAAAACCCTAAACCCTAAACCCTAAACCCTAAACCCTAAACCCTAAACCCTAAAACCCTAAACCCTAAACCCTAAACCCTAAACCCTAAACCCTAAACCCTAAACCCTAAACCCTAAACCCTAAACCCTAAACCCTAACCCCAACCCCCAACCCTAACCCAAACCCTAAACCCTAACCCCTAACCCAAACCCTAAACCCTAAAAACCCTAACACCCTAAACCCTACACCCTAACCCTAAACCCTAAACCCTAAACCCTAAACCAAAAAACCAAACCAAAAAACCCAAATTTCTAGAGAGAGAAAATCCTCCCCTTCACTCTAAACTCCAACTCTTAAACTCCTTGTTCTTCATCACCGGGGGGTTTCCCACCCCGTAGGGGTGGTTTCTCTCCCCCAATCTTTTGTCCAATCTTCAAAAAACATGTTTTTTCCATCAAAACCATACAAGTTTACTTCTTTTCATGATCTTTATAGGTTGTTAGCATTCCGGATTTTACTCATTTCTTGAGTATTTTTCGTTTTGCTTTCATTTTAGCCTGTTTCCTTCTCCTTTCAAGGTTTAGTTGTTCTTTCAAGTCTTTTCTCCTTTGTTCCTCCTTCTTGCGGTTCGGTGGGCTTAGTGGAGTTTTTCTTCTGCTGGTTCTTGGGTGTTTAAAGAAGTGCAAAAAGGAAGAAGGATAAATAAAAAAGAAGGAAAAGAAATAGCTTTCATCCCTTGTAGCCGTAACAGCTGGCTTGTGTGTCTCCCACGTACAAGGGTCGAAACGTTTCTTCAACAACTTCGGTGTTTGGGCTACAGCCGTCTTCTTCATCTACAGCTGGTTTACGTCTGTAAGCTCTAGTGGGTTTTGTTCTGCTCAGGTTATAATCCAAGTTGCTCGGTGGATAGAGCTTCACCAGCTTAGGTGTTTCACTGTAGAAGTGGTTAGCCGAGTTGCGGTGGTTTCTGATCTGCTATCTTCTTCACGTTATTTTTTCCGTCGAGTTGTGAGCTCTCATCTTGGTGGCTCCTCTCTAGCGGGGTCGCTTCTTCCATCTTGGAAAACAGCCTAGGAACAACGCTCGACAGATAGGGCTGACGGACATTTTCTATTCTAGGAGCTGACCACAGGTGCTTTTTCTTCGTCTGCACGAAACGTCTACTTTGGTAGTCCAATTAAAGTAATAGCCGTTCTATCCGTACCCAGCCTCCAGACGAGACGCATCCCATAGCTCTTCTTTTTTCTGAAAAAGACGTTCTGCACGCTACAGGCCAGAGCCCAGGTTTGACTTTTCAATCCTATTCAAAGTTGTATCTGCGCGCTTATCCTTGTTTGTTGTGCTGTTTGGACGTTCATAGCCTGCAGAGTACTTGTGTACTTGGTGTGGGCCATCCTTTGTCTGGCTTGTGCTGGTGTCTCTTTTTTCTCCTCGGTGTGGCCACGGTGAGGCAGTGTTTTGGTAATTGGCTCCTAGCTGAGATTGTGGGCCTCTGTGAGCGGTGGATTCTCTCAGTTTGTGGTGCGGACACGTTGTTTTTGTCATCCTTTTGAAGGGGCATTGCATAGTCTTGCCGCTTAGTGTTGACGTGGGCCACGTTGTGCTCCTTTGTTGGCTGTTTAATTTGTGTGTTGGACTCCACTTCTTTTGTCCATATTGAAGTTATCGGTGCATGGCTGTAGTCTTCTTTGTACCGGTTTCCCCAATTTTTTAGCGCGCCATCATGGCGCAATGTGAAATCTCCCAGCCCATTTTGAATGAGCACAGCTCGTCTCCAAAGTTTTTGAAGAAATCTTTTGCAGCTATTCTAGGTGGAAATTCTACAGCCAATGTTATCTCCAAGGCAAAAAAGCAGTATCCTTTAAAGGAGATCCGGCAGTTTTATTGAATGAGCAAGAAATGCAAGCATTATGTGCACCCCTAAGATTTGCATTCATTGGTTCCTTTGCACATGGCAGACCAACAATGAGCCAAATTAAAGAATTTTTTGTAGCTCGAGGTTTTAAAGGACCTTGGAGCTTGGTTTGCTGAATCAAAAACAGGTTCTCATTAGACCCTCATTGGAAGAAGATTATATTCGCATTTGGGAGAAAAAATTGTGGAATATCAATTCATTGGTCATGCGAGTGTAAAATGGTCTCCATCTCATCTAATGCAGGAATCACCAGTTGCTCCGGTATGGTTGCTTTTTTCCTCCCTCCCTGTCCATTGCTTTGAAAAATCAATGTTGTTTGCATTGGCATCTGCTTTTGGTACGCCTTTAAACTTGATGAGCCACTGCAAACCTTACAAGGCCTTCAGTACTAGAGTACTAGTTGAAATTGATGCATCAAAATCCATAAGGACAGGATATGGATTGGCAATGAGAAAATGTTTCTATCAACAAGTAGTTTTTGAGAATATGCCAAAGTACTGTAACTTTTGTTATAAGATGGGGCATTCGATAGAAGATTGTTATGCGAAAACACACCCATGAAGGAAACACAAGTAGAGAAGAATGAGAAACAATGTGAAAAAGCTCCTTTACCAAAGAAGACAACTACAACACAGCATGTTTCGCTAACTAAGAATGTCCCAAAAGTAGTACCGAAAATAAGTAGCAAAGAAACAAACAAGGGTAAGGCAATTCAAATTGATTCCATTCTTCAAAGGAATGTCAAGCCAAAGAAGCTGTTCATCAATACACACCACACATGAAACTCAAGTAGAATTTGTAAAGAAGATACTAAGGTAGCCAAAGTGACAGATGGTGACAAAGGAACTGATACCAATCTATGACAACCATTTCTCCCCCAGGTATGAAATGTGCAATCAATTCTGAGATTGTTTCAATTCCATCAACACACAGGTCTCAAGAGGGAATCGTGTGAAGATGAGACTAGCAAAGAAATGATGATAGCAAATGAGGGAAAACTTATCAGCCTTAGTGCTCCTCCCAGCCCCTCACTAGGAAATCATGAAAACACTTAGCAACATGTCGATTCGCACACACAGATGTGGAAAGTAGCAAGGATGAAGCAGGAAATGTAGAAGAAAGTGACAAGGAAAACAAGAGGATGAATATGAACACTGAAGAAGATTATGATTACACCCCACATGTGCGTAATTTTGATTATTATGCCTACAGTTCATCAAAGAAACAAGGTTTTAGGATTGGTAGGCTTATGGAGATCAAGGCGTTTGAGATAGATCTTCTTTAGAGTTCTTTCTTTTTGTCGATCATGTATGTGTTGCATGGAGGCAAGGCCTACACCCTCCTCCCCTTTTTTTGTACTCTTCATCCTTTCCTTAATAAAAGTCGGGTATCACACATTTAAAAAAAAAAAAAAAAAAAAAAAAACCCTAAACCCTATACCAAACCAAGAAAGTTCTAGAGAGAGAAATCCTCTCCCTTCTCTCTAGAACTGTTACTCCTAGACACAAAGTTTCAACACCTTCTGGGGGGTTTCCCACCTTGAGTGGTTTCTTCCCCCAAATCTTTAGCCAAATAACTCAAAAAACCTTCTTTTTACATCCTTTTTCCTTTCAGATTACATCCTTTAAGATTTTTTGATTTCTTAGTTTTCGA
>JAMXBD010005422.1:0-11506 GCA_024138025.1 Combretum micranthum
AATTGATCAAGCGATCAGACGGCCAGATTATCAAGCGATCAGACGGTTCCAGATTCAATCAAGCGATCAGACGGTCCAGATTCATTCATCAAGCATCAGACGGTCCAGATTTGATCAAGAGATCAGACGATCCAGATCGGTCAGCACGATCGACGCTCCAGATCTCGTCCGCTTCATCCAACGGTCCAGGTCAATCCGCATTATTTTATTAATAGTTTATTATAATTAATTTCAGAAAAATAAAAAAAAATAGCAAAAATTATAAAAATTCAAAAAAATTCAGAAAAATCCAAAAATCAAAATTATTTTTTATATAAATTTATTTTTTTGATATTTTTGATATTTTTAATATTTTTAATATGTATTTATACATAAATTGCTTTTGAAATGCATATTTAATGCATGAAAAATAATTTTAATATATTAAAAATGTTTGAATATGTTGTGATTTATGATGAAAAAAAAATAAATAATAAAAATAATAATATAAAAATAAATAAAAATGATAAAATTGGATTTTCCAAAACCAAATTTTTAAAAAAAAAATAATAAAAAATGATTTTTGACTTAGAAAAATATGTTTTCATGAAATGAAAATCAATTGATTAGATCATAGGACATCAAAAATGATTTTCATAAAAATTAAAATTTAATGAACTTAAAGTGAGAAAGTTCAAAAATAAAATTGATCAACAAATTAAAGTTTTTTTAAAAGAACTACGTTTTGTCTGATCTCGATTAGCGAGTACGTAGGCACCTGCGGGGCGACATTAAAAATAAAAAAAAGTTTTGTTTTTTATTGAATATATTTTGTAATATATTTTGTAAAAAAAGATATTTTGTTGATATTATATTCTAAAAAAAATAATAAAAATGAAGAAAAGCACATAAAAAATAAAAATGAATAGTGATTTGTGAATATTGTTTATAATATTATTTGAATTTTTGAGCATAAAAGGATAATTATAAATTTAAAATTCCAAAAGTGGTAACCATTTGGTTTTAATAGGTTAGCCCCCGAATCCATGATATCTGGTTTTAAAAGTTTTTTTTTAAATCAAATTTTCGCAGACTAGTAGCTAAGTTAGGATCAACCGACCCATTGATCCTAGCTTTTATTTTTTCCCGATTTATATCGGGTGGCGACTCTAAAATTTTCAAAAAAAAATTTCTTTTAACCCCTAGTCGAGGATTCATGTTAAATGGGTTCGGGTTTAATGTGAATCGGGTTAGGAGAAATGAACCAGATAGTGGAAAAAATCCAGGCTCGACAGCTTGGCGACTCCACTGGGGACTATTTAAATTTTTTTAAAAAAAAAAGGGCTAGCCACTTAGGAATTTTAAATTTTAAATTTATCCTTGCTCAATTTTTGTGAATATATGATTTTTGTATATTATATTGAATAATTGTTTTGTAAATATATACTAACCTTACAAATATAAAAAAAAAAAAAGTTTGTTTATGATTTGCATTTGCATTTGCATTAGCATGATTGTGTGCTAGATACGGTCGTACCAGGGCCGTCTTAAGAGCCTAAGCGAGGAGGACGAAGTAAGGTCCGGGGGCTGTGGCTTTCCACCCTCTAGATCAAGAAATGTCCTCCCACTCCGGTTTAGTACCACTAAATCGGGGAACCTATAGAACCTACCAAATCATGCATTCATTAGCATGGGATATGACCAACTTTTTCTAAAAAAATGAAGTTGAAATATAAATGTACATATGTAAATACTTAAAAAAAAAAAAAAGAAAATTCTAAAAAAAAATAAAAGCTGTCAAAAAATTAAAAATTTTGTAAATATTAGCTTATACCTTTTAAAAAATTTTCAGAAAATGATGTCTTCAACCGACAGTAGCGATAGCTTATGGGCTCGCCTTATTAGAGAAAATCGAGTGGAACCTTTCAAAGATCCAATGCTCCTACTGGACCGATGGTTTGTCAGTTTTAGTCCGTCCAAAAGTCATTCATTGAGGATAGGTTAGGCCCAATCCTCAGCCTACCAAAGATCCATGTTCCATTCACCATGTTCCGAGCCCTCACTCATCTATGGGAACCTGAAGAAGTTCTTCCGTTTGGGTCAGCATGTACTTAGCCCGACCATTGAGGAATATACTAGACTACTCCAAGCACCTCCTACCTCTGAAGGAATCTATGTTCCGAACTTCAAGCATAGCCCGGTCCGTGTTATATCAGAATTTTTGGGATCAAGAGGGGACCAATAATTGAAGCTATCAATGATTGCAATGAATATTGCATCCGGCTAACCACACTGATGGACTGGTTTGGAACTCCTGAATACTTTAAAAGCAACCGAGCCACTTTCAGTATACCACTTGAAGTTTGGGAAGAAAACCGGGTTAATGCCTTCATAGTAGCTGCTTTTGCAACTATTCTCTTCCCTAATGGCAATTTGTTCATCCACTTCCGGGTCATAGAGCTGGTTTCTCAATATTTAGCTGGCAAATCCTATGTTCCCGCTCTTCTAGCCGAACAAGTCCGTAGTCTGAATCACATCAAGTCTAAAGGACAAGGCAAGTTCAAAGCAAGCATGCATTTACTGATGATTTGGTTTGCTAGCCACATTAAGCACTACGGAAAAGACTTGGCTAATGGATCCCTCATCTGAAATATGATCTCATCCAATCTTTTGCTGAAAGGGTCCACATGGAAGATGATCATCCTCTATGGGATATAATTGCCATTCTTGAAGACATGCCACCTGAAGACATGATGTGGCAAGCTCGCTGGTTCAAAAGCCCTGCAGCCATCCTAAGTTGCAAGGAATACATGGCAGTACCCCTAATTGGACTCACCGGCTGTACTGGTTATTATCCCTCAAGTGTTATCAGACAGTATGGTATGCTGCAAGATATTACTGTCAAGCCTAATTTGGAGCAAGTCACTCTAGATTATCTGGATCCAACCAAGATACTACCAGCTAAAGAATTCAAGCTAATCAAATCCGAGCTATATGGGAAAATAGAGAGGTGAAGCCGGTTTTTGAAGTCGAGCCAGAAAGTAAGGAAACCAAGAAGTATAGAGCAACCAGGTGGTATGTGGCTAGCCAAATGAAGAAGAATAAGGATATTCGATATGAAGCTCCCGATATCCTTCAACCAGCACCATCGGAACCTGACCCTGAAACAACTGCTTACATGGAAGCTGTTTCGGCTCGCCTGGAAGTATGTCACCGAGATTTCCAAGAAAGAGAGAGGGAAATGGTGGATCGCCTGCAAAGTGCTGGAAGCAGAATTGCATTCTTAGAGGCTGAGTTGAAGGCAGCTCGAAAGAAAATTCTAGCCCTGGAAGACAAGATTGTTTGCCCCACTAAGACAAGAAGACTGGTTTAGTTGGTTTAGGTTTAGTCCTTAGGAATCAAGGTTCTTTGAAACCATTAGAAAGTAGTTTTGATTCAGTCACTAGGAAATAAGGTTTCTAAACCATTAGAAGTTTTTGTTATGTTAAACATTATCTTTTAATACAAATGTTTTTTTTTAAATCATTGGTCAATATCCCCATTTGCATCTGTATGATAGCATATCTACATTCTTGCATATGTATATTAATTCATTTATTCTTTAAAAATATATTAATAAATAATAAATGTCCAGGTCTAGCAAATTCGAGTTTAAGTCAAAAACTTGAAAGATAGCGTCCAAGCCGGTTAGGAGCCCTATTGTTACCAGATCCCGAGCTAAGATGTCTAACACCGGGAGCAACCCCACAGACCAGACCAATGAGCAAAGACTCAACACCGTGGAACAAACCCTCCTTGGAATTGCTGAACAGATGCAGGCTTTAACACAGAGTCTTGCACAACTTAAGACCCCACAACTTCTGAAGAATCCTCAAGGGCACAGAAAGGAAAAGAAATTGAGGACAGCTTATTCAGCAAGAGGAGTCACCAAATGAGTTTAATGCGGCTGAGTTGAAGAAAGAACTGGAAGCTCAGGCTAAAGAAATGGAGAGAAAACTGCTTGAGAAAATGAAGACGTTCGATGGTTTTGATCAAACCGCGATCCTGAATTTGCCTCAATATGAGGAAGGTGCCTTCCCTGAGAAATTTAAGGCACCGGAATTTGAAAAATATGACGGGACAGGTTGTCCTAATATGCATACCAGATTGTATGTACGACGAATGGGGCAATACGCAAATTTGACAAGCTGATGGTGCAAACCTTCCAGGACAGTCTTACTGGTGCTGCTTTGGCCTGGTACGCCCAATTAGACCATCAGAAATTGATACTTGGGACAAGTTGGCTAGGGCATTTTTTAATCAGTATAAGTTTAACATTGAGATGGCGCCCTCGGTATGGGATTTAAGCAATCTGAAGAAGAAGAAAGAAGAGACTTTCAAGGAGTATGCTCAGCGCTGGAGAGCATTGGCTGCAAGGATCACCACCCCGATGCCTGAAAAGGACCTCACTTTCACTTTTATCAACACATTAGAGGAACCTTTCTTTTCCCATCTGATTGGGCATGCATCAGCAAGTTTCTCAGAAGTGGTGATAGCTGGATGCAGGATTGAGAATGCAATTTCAGCAGGAAAATTGCAACAAGAAAAGAAATATACTGCACCGAGAAATGTCCCATACAAAGGGAAAGATTCAACCGTCAGCATGGTCAATACTTCAGATGCAACTGGCCCTACTAAGTCATTCGTGTTGTCAACAAATCAGAATCAAAATCAGAATAAGGATCAGACTCAACAAAGTGCAGTCCCAAATCAACAATCAAGGTTCAACAGGCGAACTTCACTCGAATTCCGGTTCCCCTTAGCCAAGTATTAGCTAAATAAGGGCCGATAATCTGATCAATCTTGAAGTTCCTAGGGAAGACTACAGCCTAGAAATTACAATCCTGAGCTGAAGTGTGAATATCACATGGGGCAAATCGGGCATTCAACAGACAGATGCTGGAGGCTTAGGCATAAAATCCAAGATCTTATTGATGCAAAAGTCATCCAGTTGGATTTCATTGAAGCTCCAAACGTCTCTACTAACCCATTGCCAAATCATGGACCAGTTATCAATATGATTACCGCTGAGATTCCGGATCCAGAAGAGCTTGTGTGCATGATTGAAGGTGGACCTAGATCCATCAAAATCGAATAGGCAAAGGTAGTGAAGATGGATCAACTTCATCAAAGCCTAGAACTATACCTTTCAGATACCCCTTGCTGTGAGTGATTATAAAGCCGCTCCATTTGATTATAAGGCGGTAAATCATGCTTCAATGGCCATGGTTGGTGGCCTTACTCGCTCAGGAAGAGTTTATGAGTCGACCGGAAAGAATGCAACTGTGAATATGCCACAGCAGCAAAATGAAGAAGGGAAGAAAGATGAAGAGAAGTCAGCATTGGCAAAACTGATGAAAGCAAGTGAATACAAAGTTGTCGAGCAGTTGGCCAAAACCTGCCCAAATATCGCTCATGAGTCTGCTGATTAGCTCTAATGTACACCGTGAGGCTCTTTTCAAAGCCTTAGAAGAAGTGAAAGTTCCAGAAGGGTATCAGAAGAAGCCTTGGGGCATATAATCATCAATCTTTGCAAATGAGCAAATCATTTTTCATCTGAAGAACTGGGAGAGGAAGGGATCAACATAACAAGGCCCTCTTCATTGTAGTCAAAAGCTGTGGAAAGATCGTTCTCGAGTATTAGTTGACAATGGATCCTCTTTGAATGTGTGCCCCTTAGCCACTTTGAGCCTATTGGGATTGAACCGTCAGACATCAAACCAAGCTCTACTGTGGTTCGTGCTTTTGATGGATCAAAAAGAGATATAATAGGTGAAGTGGAGTTAGAAGTCACCATCGGGCCTCAAACTTTCATTATTCCTTTCCAAGTGATTGATATCCCCAGAACATTCAATCCTGTTGGGAAGACCATGGATCCATGCTGCCAGGGCAATACCATCAAGCCTGCACCAGAAGGTTAAGTTCATAGCCAATGGTCAACTCATCACTGTTATGGGAGAACAGGATTATGCCATTTACAAGGAGACAGCTGTCCCTTACATTGGAAAAGAAGGAGAAGAAGACTTCGGGCTCCAAATGTTTGACGAAGTCTGTATGATGAATGATAGAAAGAAACTCAGGTGGGAACCTTTGGACTGGGTTATTCCCCCACTTGTGCTGAAGTGGCAGAAATGAAAAACCAAATGAGAAGGAGGAAGCTCGACAAGGAGTATGATCCATCAAAATCCCTCACATCAGCCATTCCTTTCCAAAGCCACATCATATCCAGCAGCCAGATGATATCAAAGAAGATGCTTCATCCAAAGAAATGATCTTGAGAAATTGGTTCTCTGTGCCTTGCGCTAGTATTAAGTCTTTTAAGTAAGAACTTATCTAAGACTAGATTTGTGTTTTGTGTTTTTCAGTATTATGTGATGCTCAAATAAGTGTACTTAAACACCGTCCCAGTTTAATGAAATTTATTTCCGTTTGTGCTTTCATATTCTCATACATTCCTCATTCATATTCAACCAGATCGACAATTGTGATGAAGTTCAGGGATATCTCGCGCGTATAATTAATGAAAATATCAATATCACCTCTAACTCTACTGGGTTAGACGTTGAAGATGATATTGATTATCAATTTAGAACACAAGAAATTTGGCAAAATTTTGAACAAGGAAGGATTGAAATTCCCGAAACCATTGAAGTGATTAATTTGGGAACAAGCGAAAACCCTAGGAATCTGAGATAGGGGGAAAATTGCCTGAGAGCACGGCACAAGATTTAACCAAGTTACTAGCCGAATACTTGGATGTTTTTGCATGGTCGTATAGCGATATGCCCGGTTTAGACCCATCCATTGTGGTTCACAAATTGCCAACAAAGGAGGATTTTAAACCTATAAAGCAAAAATTAAGGCGATTTAGGCCGATTTACTCCTCCAAATCAAGGATGAAGTAAAAAAGTTGCTTGAAGTAGGATTCATTGAGGTTTCTGATTATTCGGATTGGGTATCAAATATAGTGCCAGTACTTAAGAAAAACGGGAAAGTGAGAATGTGGATTTCAGAGATCTAAACAAAGCAACCCCGAAAGATAATTTCCCATTGCCTCACATCGATGTTTTAGTGGACAATACCGCTGGAAATCATCTATTTTCATTCATGGATGGATTTTCAGGGTATAATCAGATATTAATGGCCGAAGAAGATAAGGTCAAAACCACATTCGTTACAGCCTGGGGAACCTTTTGTTACAAAGTCATGCCTTTTGGTCTCAAGAATGCCGGGGCAACTTATCAACGAGCAATGCTTGCTATACTTCATGATATGATGCACAAAGAGGTGGAAGTATATGTAGATGACATGATCGCCAAGACAAAGGAAGGAGAGATCATGTAGTGGTGTTAAGGAAGCTTTTTGAAAGATTAAGGAAGTTTCAGTTGAAATTGAATCCAGAAAAATGCACTTTCGGAGTGACATCTGGAAAATTATTAGGATTCATGGTTAGCCAAAAAGGGATAGAAATCGATCCTGATAAAGTCAAGGCGATTCAGGATTTGCCTCCACCAAAAACATTAAAGAAATCAGAGGCCTCTTGGGAAGATTGAATTACATTGCTCGATTCATATCACAGTTGACTGATAAGTGCCAACCGCTGTTTAAACTGCTGAAGAAGAATGCCCTAATTGAATGGAATGACGAATGTGAAAAAGCCTTTAATCGGATAAAGCAATATCTGACGAATCCACCAGTACTGGTTACTCCAAAACCGGGGAAACCGTTGTTCTTGTACTTGACAATTCTTCCTGAATCCATGGGTTGTGTGCTCGGGCAAAAAGATGAGGAAGGAAAAGAAAGAGCTGTTTACTACTTAAGCAAGAAATTCTCAAATGGAGAACAAAAGTATTCAGAGATAGAAAAAACCTGCTGTGCATTAGTATGGGTTATGCACAGACTTAGACAGTATACGCTCTTTTACTCTCGATCGAGTTGATTACGAAGCATGATCCATTGCGATACTTAGCACGCAAACCGGCTTTGGTTGGTCGAATCTCGAAATGGCAGATGCTACTTTCTGAATTTGATATCATTATGTAAGTCAAAGTTCAGTCAAAGGACAAGTTTTAGCTGATCAACTCGCAGAAAGCCCAGTTGATGATGAAGAATTAAAGGAACAAGATCAGTTTCCAGATGAAGGTATCAGGATAAGAAACAGAAGTCGAAAGCAACAGTTGGAAGTTGTATTTCGATGGAGCAGCCAACGTATACGGGTGTGGAATAGGGGCAGTCCTTATCTCACCAAAAGAAGAACAGTTCCCGGCATCAGCCAGATTAATGTTTCCTTACACAAATAATGTAGCGGAATACGAGGCATGCATCATGGGATTAGAAATGGCAATTCAAATGAATATCGAGGAGCTCGAAGTGTTTGGAGATTCATCACTTATCATTTTCCAAACTCGAGGCGAGTTCAAAACTAAGGATCCCAAGTTGATTCCTTATCATAATCACTTGGCTGAGTTAGCAGGAAGATTCAAAGAAATTTCCTTCACTTATGTGCCGAGAACTCAGAATCAATTTGCTGATGCATTGGCTACTCTGGCCTCTTTGATCCAATTCACTGAAGGAGTAAGAATACAACCTTTGCAAGTCCGAATAAGAAGTGAACCCGCATTCTGTGCTGTGATTGAATCAAACGAACCATGGTTTCAAGATATCAAAATTTTCTTGCAAACAGGTAGCTATCCTGAGTGTGCTACAAAAAAGGATCAGAAATCATTGAGGCGTCTGGCAAGTCATTTTTGTTAAGCGGAGATACCTATACAGAAGGTCATTCGATACAACCCTGTTGAGATGTGTAGATGAAAAAGAAGCTCAAAAATTAATGGAAGAAGTTCATGAGGGAGTATGTGGACCTCATATGAACGGATATATGCTAGCTAAAAAATTATGAGGCTAGGATATTTCTGGTTAACCATGGAATCAGACTGTATCAAACATGTGAGATCTTGTCATTTATGTCAAATTTACGCAAACAAGATAAATGCTCCTCCGAAGGAATTACAGTCAATGTCAACACCATGGCCGTTCTCAATGGGGAATAGATGTAATTGGGCCAATTTCGCCAAAAGCTTCAAATGGTCATCGATTCATACTAGTTGCATCGATTACTTCACCAAGTGGGTTGAAGCTGCTTCATACGCCAGTGTGACAAAAGCCGTTGTGGTGCGATTCATCAAAAGAGATATCATTGCTCGATATGGAACTCCAGAAAGTATCATTACCGATAATGGTACAAATCTGAACAACAATGCAATGACTGATTTATGTCAGCAATTCAAGATTAAACACCGGAATTCCACTCCATATCGCCCACAGATGAATGGAGCAGTAGAAGCCGCCAACAAAAACATCAAGAGAATCATTGAGAAGATGACAATTGCATACAAAGATTGGCATGAAATGCTCCCATTAGCATTAATGGCGTATCGAACCTCTGTAAGAGTGTCAACTGGGGCAACGCCCTATTCCCTGGTATATGGAACTGAAGCCGTTTTACCAGTAGAAGTTGAGATTCCTTCGCTCCGAGTACTGGCTGAAACAGAGCTCGAAGAAGCTGAATGGGTTAGACAAAGGATTGAACAGTTAAATCTTTTAGATGAAAAAAGATTGACTGCCATGTGTCATGGGCAATTATATCAACAAAGGATGGCTAGAGCATTTAATAAGAAAGTTAAGCCAAGAAATTTCCAAGAAGGTGATTTGGTTCTGAGAAAAATGCTGCCAAATGTGCAAGATTCCAGAGGAAAGTTCACACCAAATTATGAAGGACCATATATAGTGAAGAAGGTCTTGTCGGGAGGAGCATTAATCCTTTCCCAAATGGATGGACCCGATTTAAAGGATCCTGTGAACTCAGATGCTGTAAAGTTGTATTATCCTTGATCAATAAAATTTGTCATTTCAAGTGATCAATTGATTTTATTTTATTAATTATAAACAAAGTTGATATCCCTGAAATTCTCTGAAGTCGATCAAAGCCTGAAATTCTTTAAAGTCAAATCAAAGCTAACCCACAAAATTCTTCCAAATAAATTTACAACCAAACACCATTTGAATCATCAGACAAAGAAGTTTGAGCATCTTATAATGCTGAATGAATGCGTTTATACAGTTTGGTCTATTGATTGTTCTTATTTTAAAGAAAATATTACTGCAAGGATAACTAATTTTGATAGAAAATTGAAGCATGCTTTTTGGATATGGAACCAAAATTATCATAAAAAACTCCCAGTGGACTAAAAATTCACAAGTACCCCTCAGTCTAGACTCAAAGATAGTCTAGTACTGACCAAACACAAAATCCATACTTTCAAGATGAAGACAAAATTCAGAAATCCATCCACTAAAGATGGTGATCAAGACAGAATTCAGAAATCATCACTCAAGATAGTGATCAAGACAAATTCAGAAATCATCCACTAAAGATGGATCAAGACAGAATTCAGAAATCCACTCAAGATGGTGATCAAGACAGATTCAGAAATTCATTCACTCAAGATAGTGTCAAGACAAAATCAGAAATCTATCCAAGATGGTGATCAAGACAGAAATTAAAATCCATCCATTCCAGATGGTGACCAAGACCCAATGACCAAACCAAAGCCCATAGGTCCGGCAAATGACCAAACCAAAGCCCATAGGTCCGGCAAATGACCTAACCAAAGCCCATAGGTCCGGTAAATGACCAAACCAAAGCCCAGGTCCCGGCAAATGACCAAACCAAAGCCCATAGGTCCGGCAAATGACCAAACCAAAGCCCATAGGTCCGGCAAATGACCAAATTAAAGCCTATAGGTCCGACAGATGGCCTAGAAATTTCAAAATATAGGTCCGACAGATGGCCTATCATTTTTTCAAAATATAGACCCGACAGATGGTCTATCAGTTTTCTAAGTCTAGGTCCAACAGTTGACCTAGCAAATCTCAAAATCTAGGCCCGACAGATGACCTATCATTTTTCAAAATATAGACCCGACAGATGGTCTATCAGTTTCTAAGTCTAGGTCCGACAGTTGACCTAGCAAATCTTAAAGTCTAAACTCGACAGATAGTTTAGCACAAGATAAAAATCTCCTTAAATAAAATTGGAAGGAGAAGCTAAGCAAAAATTGGTTATCTTTTTTTGTCTTTGTGGCAAAAGTTTTTGTTCAAACTTACCACAAAAGGGTCAGCTGTAGACACCCATCTTTGCCCAATTAATTAAGGCTTAAATTTGATTAAACTCATTTTTCCAAAAGCCTTAAGTATTGATGAAGTTGGCTAGTGATAAAGGCATAGGCCAAATGGCCTGTTGGTTAAACACATTGACCCAAACACACACTCAAGCTCAAGGACACAGGTTCAAACCCTGCAAAGGCAAATTTTTTTTTTTTATCATCTTATGTTGCTTTTCATCTTTCTCAAAGTGACTTTTGCCTGACTTTGCATCAGTTTTAACTAACAAAACATCATTGATTTATTGAAATTGATAAAGCAATTG
>JAMXBD010005423.1:0-11439 GCA_024138025.1 Combretum micranthum
AGCTATTAGAGCCTAAAAAAAAAATTTGCCTTTAAGCTTAGAAAACCTTAATTGCGGGAGCTAAAACTCTATAAATAATTAATTGTGTAAACTTTAAACCTAAAGTGAATTCAATAACAATCTAGAAAATTTGTAGAACTCTTTATAAATTTTTGGAGATAAACTCTTGATGATTTTTATTTATACCATTTAACTTAATAAACTATCCTATAATTTAGATTAATCATTAGCTAACTAATATTATATTAGTATAACAAATATCTGTTTTTTTATTCGGAATAATAATAATAATAATAATAATAATTAATAATAATAATATAATAATAATAATAATATCATCATTATCATAATTAAGATTATTATTATTATTATTACTGTTGTGTATGAATATTATTATTAATATTAATATTATTTCATGATGCTAATATTAGTATACTTTATAAATAAGAATAAATTATGATAATTGTTTAAAACTCAACTTATATCGGTAAATATATAATAATGGGCATTTAAAATAAGCTTAAATATTAAACAACGTGATTCCTAAAATATAGCTAGGTAATAATATAAAGACAAATCAATAGAAACGACGAAACTAAATGATAGAAAATAAATACTAGTTACTATAATAGGTTAACTAATGAACAATATAAAAGTGATGATAAGATATCAATCCACTCAATAAATTTACAACTACAAATAAAATATATTAACTATCAAATAATATCAAGAAAAGTCAAATGAAAATAAATATTAAATAATAATTGTTATTATAGGACCATTAAAGGACCAATATTAATAGAAGAAAGCCAAATATCAATTAGGATACTTATACATTCATAGGAGTTTAATTATATAAATATATTTATTCATCTTAATAGGAAACCTTGATACTTGTGAGGAGTTCCCCATTGATTATTATGATTAGCCAGTATAAGTAGGTGAGTTACTCAAACTTATTACATTGTGTGTGCTTGTAGCTTAGTTGATCATAAATGAAAAAATAATAACATGAATTTGCTGTATGGGTTTACAAAATTGTTTGCTGTATGAATTTTTTATTGCTAAGCTACTTTAATAATAGTGATAATAGAATTCTGTATGAACTTGTTGCTAGTATTGTATGCTGCTTGTTTGTATAATGATCGATCATCTTAAACTTGATTAAATACTATTGGTACTCTAAATGAAGTGAACATGTATTGCATGAATTGCATGAGCAGCGTTTGAGTAAGTAGCAGCCTACTACGTGTTAGCGTTTTGGATCTCTGGTAATGCTTGGTTTTTCTAGGCAAAGAGGCTATTAGTTCTATGCAAGATTACCTTTGTTCTGTCGGTACCATAGGAACTAAATGGTAAATGAAGGACGCCGCTTATGGTATCGCTTTGAAATGACTAACGCTTAATGGAGTTTCTAAGGCTAAAATAAATAGGAAATGAGTGTTAAAATACGATAAATTTAAAGTGATAATTAAAGTGAGTATTGTTATTTTCTTGTATGCTTAGTCTCTCTTGGGTAAGTAGGCTATAGTATTGTGTTCCTTTAACCCTAATGAGATGGCATAAATCTTCATCCTGCTTTGGATTCCGGGTTATCCAGGCTTGTATTTGTGCATATGCTTGATTGATGCATCTCATATGATTGTTAATAAACTTATGTGATATGTGGTAAGTTCTGGTTATTCACTGAGCCCATGGTTTTGCTTAAACTCTAACAGTCCTTTCAGGTTTACTTTTAGGCGATGGCTTGTCACTTCTAGAAATTTATCTCTGGTAAGAACTTCAAGACTGGAGGTTCATAGGAGATTATGGGATAAATTACTTGCTTTTACTTTTGGTTTAAGTTAGTTAGTATTTAAATTATAGTTATGTATTTAGAGACTTTTTAGAAAGACAATATGGTTTGTAATATTATATTTAAGCACTGAGATGATAGTTATTTACTAATTCACGGCTTACATGTATTTTTCATTTCTTGTCAAAGCAACTAAAAGATCCTGTTGTTGAAAATATATCATTCTTTGAAGGTAATTAGTGATAGTATTCAAGTGTAGCTTGTTTACTACTACTAGGATACCTTCAGGGTGTGACAAGAGTGTTTTTAAGGGAGTACTTCCTAAGTAGCTTAAGAGCAAAGTATAGCACAAATTTGATAAACCTTGCACAATGGAACAAAAGAATTGATGAGTATGAGCATGAGTTTAATAGGTTATTACAGTTTGCTCCAAGTGCTTATAGAGATAATGATGACTTGAAAAGATAGACTTTTGTAGCTGGTTTGGAGCCTCATTATTAGAGAAGGCTTACTGAGTTTGAGATCGAAGATTTCTCTATTTTGGTGGAAAAAAGCATAAGTTATTGAACATGTTGGAAGGTACAAGGCAAAGAGGTACATAAGAGAGGCTAAACCTTTGGAAAGAGTCACATGGCAATTTTGGGACAAGTTTGGCCTCTAAAAGGATTAAGATCTTCAAGATATCTGAGATATCCAAAGGAGGAGAGTTTGGGAAAAGTGCTCTTGTTTGTTGGAAGTGTAAGAGATCCCATTACCAAGGGATTGTCCCTATCTCAAGAGTCGATGTTTCTTTTGTGGAGAAGGTGGACACATGATTAGTGGTTGCCCAAAGAGGTCAGAGCTACCTATTTTGTTTGCAACCAAGTGGAACAGATATCAAATGCTTGTCCTCAAAAGACCCAACTAGGAGGAGCTTTAGTGTCCAAGGGAACTAGTGGAGCTAAGTACAAGAAGAAAGGAAATAAGAAAGGAAGCAAATCTATAGTAATGCCCGAATGTTTGCTATGGATGGGACTTCCATAGCAGAAGGATTGAAAGGGCAATATGATGAAGATGAAATGGAAGATTCTGGAATAAAAGCTTTCTAAGTCAAGCTAGTAACAAGGAAGACTTATGGTAACTAGGAATGATATAAGTGAAAGATACCCCTGCATATGCCCTCATTGATACCGGTGCTACACATTCCTTTGTCAATCTGGGTTTAGTAAAAAGAGTTAGCTTGTGTGTTGAGATCATAGAGAAAGGTTTAGGGATCTCAACTCCTACATGAAGTATGGTTGTTACTCGAGAGTTGATAAGGAGAAATCTGTTGTGGATAAATGATCAAGAAACTGCTACTAACCTTATAGTAGTGGATATGCAAAAGTATGATGTCCTTTTAAGGATGGCTTTGATGATAGCTGCTATAATTAAAGTAGATTGTCGACGTAAGGCGGTTTTTTTTATAGATAAGAAAAAGAAAAGAGTGGAGTTCACAGGAGAGGTGCTCGACGGAAACTGTAAGCCCTCGTTTTCTTAGCAAACCAAACTCGGTTTTGGTAATCGGAACGGAAATTGAAACCCTAAAAGAATACCCTAGGATTAGTATGGAACCTGAGAACCCTAAGCCCAGCAATACTGAGATCAAAACCCCGATTTAAACCCTTGAAATTTTCATAATTCATGGAAAATAATGCTAGAAGTCTAACACCAAAATCGAAACCTCGAAAATCGACCCAAGTTAAAACCAAATTCTAAATAAGGTCAAACATGAGAATTCTTAATCTTGAGAAAAAGAGAATCCCCAAAACAAAATAGAAAATCCAACTATCGGTTAATTTGACATCCGTACACCAATCAAATCATCTAACATATTCCTAACACGCAAATCGAGACGATATATCCAAATAACACTCGACAATGAAATACTAAGATCTTAAATCCTTCGGTGAATTTTAGAATCAAAAGTTTCAATTTTCACCAAAAGTCAAACTGAGTCAACCCTTAACCCTAGATTCGGTTAAACGATCCTGATAATTTAAAACAATTAAATTTTACAAATAAAATAAAATAAACCTAAACATTGAACTAAAAATATAATACATGCAAAACTCCAAAATTTTATGATCTTACGAATAACACAACAAAACTGTAAGTTAAACTGGAACCCTAAAAGTTAACAAAGCTTACAAATAACCCTAGTGTTTAAGATCCGAAAATCCCATGCTTTTAAACCCTAAATAACGAAATGGAAATAATTGTTGATAATAGTTCGTAATAATATAGGGAAGCTTAAAAATATCAGATTCGCAAATTTCTAATGTCCTTCGAATCCGAACGGGATCAGTTTTCAAAAACTGTGCCCTGGTACATCAGATGGAAAAAATATTCCATTAATACCAATAGACTCGTAAAAATATAAGGTATTCAAAAATATCAGTTTTAGGATTTTTCGGTAGCTAAAAATTACAAATATCGCATTTATACGCGTATTTTTATTATTACTGGTATTTTAATTATCTAGTTTACTATTCATAGTACATTTTTACTATTAATTACTATTCTTCTATCTCTATTTTTTTACTACCTATTTCTTACAATTTTCTTTCTCCATAAAAATTCTACACCACATATTATTAAACTTCTCTTACACTTTTCTTTTAAAATTAATTTTTAATCACTCCTCTCTCTCTCCTCCCATGCTTGCCATCCACCCCTCTCTCTCTCTTTGTCACGCCCCGTAGGGTATTGTAAACGTAACAGCCCGCCACATACTAAGTAAGACTCTCGAGTTCCCTACCTGGGGCCTTCGGAAGTCTTAAGTAGATGTAAAGCGTTCCTTTACGACAACAGAATACTTCAACAAATGGAGTCAAACAGTTTAACGAGGCATTCATTAGCCATAGATAATAAATCAAAACGCATAATTTAAAGTTTACAAGATCTAAGGGGCATTCCCCCGCAAAAGAATAACAGTCTATTACAGTCATCCAGAGTCTTTAGTTTCCAATGGAAGTCTATACAAAAAGGATTGGATTAAACTTCTATGGGAAACTCCTATCTCCGGTACCTGCGCTGTGGCTTGTCTCGGCCTAAGCCATATAAAATCATGCTGCAAAAGATAGAAACTATGGGGGCGTAAGCTAACTAGCTTAGTGAGCAATACTTCCATAACACAATTAAACATAATTCAGTCAAAAAGTAATTATTCAGGCAAGTGTATGCATCAAACAAATGAATTAGCAGACATATGACCAACGGAAATCATATGGATGGACTTACGCCCTCCATCCCGGGTTAGCAGATTATGAAATCTGCGGTACGACGCCGTTAAGCTCACGGTTCAACTAATAATAATTCGTTTTATGGATCACGATTAACCAACAAGTCGTTTTATGGATCACGATTAACCAACAATGCGAATGCTCCAACCCCATCGTGACATGAATGAATTCAATTTATAGTCGGAGTCGAATAGTCATTAATTCAATTCTTTTAAGTGACCAACAAGTATTCGCAGACATTCATCATAAGATTCTAGTAAAGCAGTCAATACTTAACACCCGGTTTCGATATACCTTAAGCTCCATTTCACATATCAACAATCAACAACATAAATAATTCCCATATACCCCAGCATGCTTATACAATTTCTTTTATCTTTGCCTACATCACTAGTGCCACTACATTACAATCACATGCATTAATTGAGAATGGAAGTAAACTCACTCGGCCATTGGACGCCAAACTTCTTAATAATAATAGTCGGGAGGTAGAGTGTCGTCCTGCTCGAGATCACCTACCAAGCAAGAATAATCCTAATGAGATTCTCATCATGTAACTAAATCAAACTATACATCTAGACTAGTTGAATTCGGATTTCTCGCTATTTGCGGAAGTTCTGACTTAAAACGGCCATAACTTGGTCATTTTAACTCGGAATTTCGCAAATTTTATATCGATCTCTATCTACTTCGAAAGATCTATCTATTTCAAGTATTATTTTCAAGTTTTGAAAATAGTAAGGCCACGGAACAGTGGGATCAGTTCTGTTCCGCAATTGATCCACTTTTGAAAATGTGTTTTGCTTTGATAAGAAATGTTCCTAGTCGATGGTTCATGCATGAATGATATAGGAATGATCTACTAATGTGCATGCCATGTAATGAACTCAATATGTGCATGGTCATGATAATTTTTGTGGTAATAAACCCTTATGAACTCCTAAGTGTTAGAAAATCTTTCAAAGGTTATTTAGTAGACTATTTTTCCACATTATACTCCTTAGGGTTTCTTTGGCTTTTAGTCTTGTAGTCCACTTGTTTTCTATCTAAAAATAAGTTCCCAAAGTCTATAATAGCCATGGCCTCCATTCATGCATAAAAATTCACATTTTTCATTTGGTAAACATGTTTTTAAATAAGCTATTTGTGAAAATCCGAATTTTCCAAATTTCCTTTTCTTACATTTTTCTTAAGGGAAATCTTGTCTAATGCATTAAAAATTGGAGCTTCAATGTATACATTATCTAAGGACTTCATTTAGCTTATAAAACATCCATTTTAGACTTAAATACTAAGTGTTTATTTAGGCATTACCCAAAATTACGAATTTGACTACACATCCAAAGTCAACATTTTTCCTTCTAACTTCACCTCTTGTTTTCCTTATTTTTATTATGCCTAAACTCATCTAAACTCATGAAAATAATTCCTTTAACATGTCTATTACACATACCCTCCATTTTTCTTATGAAATATGAGTTTAAAGTTGATTTTGGGGGTCTTTAAGGTAGGGTTTCCATTTCATCCGAATTTTCAACTTTTCATATCTAACAAAGCCCTTCCTTTTTCAATGGTCTTGCCTTCTACATATGATTATCCACTATCTAACATCTCTATACATATTCAAGACTACATTTTTGTGGTCCTCAATGCATGAAAATAAAAATAACTCTATGATCATGCATGTAAATGACAATGTGGGTATCTAAACTTTAGATCTACTAAGTATGATGCATAAATCATGGATCTCATGGCATGAACAACAATATATGTGCAAGATCACTACTTTACATGCATGAACAAGTTGATATTTCAAACAAAACTCATTTAAAGGCTAGATCCACTTCTTGAGATGGCTTGAGATTCTTGTAGTAGTGTTTTCATGTCCCTTGCTCATGCTCATTGGGATTTAGATGAGAAAACACACAAGAATGATCTTGCCATAACAAGATTTAGGATGTACAAGGCCTAAATATACATACCAAAGGAGTCTTGAAGGAGGAAAGAAGAAGAAACAAAGTTGAAATTGTAAGAGGAAGGGGGAGGGAAGTGCTCGGCACTTGAGAGGAGAAGAAGAGAGGTTTTGCTCCTTTTTCAAAGTTAAAATGAAAGAAAATGAAGAGAGAGAGAGAACATTTAGTATATATATCAAGTAAATTAGGGTTTAACTTTATTAAATGGGGTAAAAATAATTAAATGAGAGGGAAATTGAGGGAGGGGCGCCGGCCTCATGGTGGTGTGTGTGTGGTTTTGAAAAAAATGAATTTGTAATTTAGTAAATGAAATGTAATAAATGTAATAATTATTTAAAGACAAATTTCTTGGAAAAGAAAATTGAAATGAGTAGTTGTAAGGATGTAAGAATAGGGTATGGGTAGTGTGTAGTGTAGGTTGTACTTGTGAATAGTAGACAAGACATCTACTTTACCGGTTGTTCCGAAAACACGGGAAAAGCTATAACTGTAATTTTATAGCTCGGAAAATTATAAATTGATATTTTTGGAATCCTTATAAAATTACGGTTCTAATGAATATTCCGGAACATTTTTCTGAATCCGTGGCCGGGGCACGCTTTTCCGTAATTGGGCTCGGGAAGGCCCGGAATTGAAAAATTCCCGAATTTAAAACTTTCAAAGGTTTGAAATGTACTTTGGAACAACAATTCAAATTCATTTACTTCATAATATTTATTTTACTATGAAACCGAAGGAAAGCCGGATTTAGGGTTCCTAGGCTTCATTCACTAAACTCAACCTGATCGGATTAGGGTTTCGCTTCCAATTCCTGGGGTTTCCTAGCTACTGAGAATTACCGGGGTTTACACTCTTCACTCTCCATTATTTTCTTTTTCAATTAATTTTATTACATCTAATTTTCACTCCAAAATTCTATAAATATCCCATTCCTCCTTCATTCTTTCACACAACTCATTCTACTATCAAAACTCTCTCAAATTCTCTACACAAACACTATCCACAAAATTTTCCTCTATCAAAACTCTCTTTTATCAAATACTTACAAAATTTCTCTCTATATACAACCAACTACCATTTCTCAATAACCACATAACCATACATTCACTACCATCTTCATACCACATAAACACCTTAGGTAAAATCTCTTCCAATTATTTAGTTTATCCATGTCATGTAACTTAACATGACTATGGTGTTGTTTTGAAACTTACATGAGTAGTAAAAACAACAACATGTTCATGTTTGTTCTTGCACATGAAAATCCTATTTTATTATCTTGATATTATATATGTTGTTATTATTCGTTATTATCATTGTTATTATTATGCTAACTTCTTATTCATATCTAACGAAATATATTTATGTATTTATATATGATCTTTAGAGTATATAAGCTCACTTGTTATTTATTTAATTTCATGCCTTGCTATTTATTTATTTATTTCATGTTATTTTTAAGACTGGTCTTTCTAGTCTTAAACTTGTCCATATCAAGGCAAAACAATCTTTTTTTTTTTATTTCTTTATTCTTTTTGGACTAGTCTATTCTTAGTCTCGGGATGCCTTGATGAAGCTAAGGCTCCCATTGCTTGACCAAGATACCTTAATGAAGCTAAGATTCCCAATACTTGATATTTTTATTTTGCTTATTATTATTATTATTATTATTATTATTATTATTATTTGTTTTTAGTATTTTCTTATATTCTTATTAATTTACATGCTCATAATACTGGCATCTACATAATGATATTGTCTCAACTAAATTTAAAAGTAGAATTTCTCTTTATTAAAGGAACTTAAAACTAAATTTTCTATTATGTTACTTGTCATTAAATAATGGAGTTGTTATCAATAACATAAAAATAGAGTAATGCAATTTTTCTAAATAACAAAGATAGCTTTGTCAAGGAAACATAAGAAATAAATACTTTCTTTTTTATAATATGTTAACCTAAGTTTTAGTAAAATAATTTGTTAGTTTTCAAAGTTTTCACAAAAACTTAAAATTAAACTCTTTTCAACTCCATAACAAAACCAAGAAGCAAATTAATCTTCAAAGTTAAGATAAAAATCAACCTATAAAGTTATAAACCCACTTAGGAAAATAATGATTTTTAAGAAGAAACTTATTTTCAAAGAATATAAATATGATAAGATAAAAAACAAAGGATTTTATCAATAAAGAGAATTCTTTTTGTAGAAGAAATAAAAGACCAAGTTTTAGAAAACAAGAACTTATTTTAAACAAGAAATATAAAAAGAAAAGGCTCATTTTCTAAAACCATTCTAAATACAAATTTATAAATAGGTTATTAACAACTTAATAGACTTTTGATAACTTTGATCTTTTATTACTAAAAGTAGAAATTATAAAAGACCAAAGTTAAAGGGGAAAATTTACTTGTTTTGGAAAAAGGAATGAGGAAAATAAAACAAAAATATACTCATTTATAATAACCTAGGAAAATATAAAGTTTCTTCAAAATACTTGAAAAGGAAATTTGTCAAGTTAAGTTTTAACACTTCAAAATGAATTGTTTTATGAAATAAATTGTTGAGATACTATAATTAGAATTTTTGCATATAAAGTGAGCTTATCTATATATTAAAGGGATTTATCAATCATATATATATCAATAGTTTTTTTATCAAAGGATTTTTGAATGAAGTTGAGTTGGAAAATTGTTTCGCAAAATCTAGAAAAAATCGTTTTGAATTTGTACCCTACGGTTTCAAAACCTAAATAACCTTATATGACAAAGATAACCTTAGAAATGGATATATCTTTTCAAGTAGGTAGAAAACGGTATATTATTTGCTAAATTCCGAGTTAAAATGAGCAAGTTATGGCCATTTAAGTTGGAATTTCATCTACGCGATTTTAACGAACATAGTGAAATAGAATTAGAAAATTTAAGTAGAATTTCTATGAAATACTCATCTCGGGTATTTCTCTTGTCCAGGTGATGAAGAATACAAGATTAGCCTTCCTGAGGATTGCTATGACTAAGAAGATTACGAAATGTATGAGTGAGTTACTCTTCTTAATTTCGTTACCTTGCTTGTGCTTGTAAAGTAGTGGCATTAGTATACTAAGAAAAGATAAAAATGGATATGTATGGGGAATTCGGGGATATGTTTATATATGTGATTCTATACTTATGTGTGAAATGAAAATTAAGAATATCGTAACTTTAAATTGCCTGTTTAAGTGTTTTGTTTACTTACTTATATGATTACTTATTGCTTGCCAAATTGATTGATCGCCTCTAATAAACCTTAATAAGGTTTGACTTAAGAAAAATAAAACACTCACGCATAGCATCCATTGGTTCACATCTCTTTTGGAAGGCTGCTACTCCTACGCGTAGAGTTGGATTGGTTGTTATCGTGGTAGGTCACGGGCCATGTTCCTTCCTAGAGAATCCAAATCGCCCGGCGAATGCGACTCTAGGTTTGGAGCCGAGCCAACTTGTAAATCCCCGAAATTTTTGGATTCGATTATAGTTTAAATCCTAATCGGAAGTCAACCGGATTTCCAGAGTCAACCAAACCCTAGTTTACCGTAACTGCTTAAGTCTGGCATTGCCGTTTTCTCAAGCCCTAGAAAACGAAGTTGGAATAATTAGCTACAGTAGTTCGTAATAGCTATAGGTTTTATAAAAATATCAGTTTTATGAAATTCGGGTGTCTTTTGAAGCCGATCAGACACAGTTCTTGAAAAACGTGCTCGGGAGCTCGAAATAGGAAAAATATTTCGAATATACTGTTAGACTCATAAAAATATAAGATTTTCAAAAATATCAATTTCGAAATTTTTCGGTAGCTAAAAACATCAGATATCGCATTTATACGTGTATTTTCTTACTACCGGTATTAAATTGTCATGTCTACTTTTACATTACACTATTTTCTACTATTCTACACTATTCACATATCTCTACTTTTCCTTACAACCTCTCTACAAACCATACACCTATTTCTTACTACACATTTTCATTTTCAATACAATTTCACATCTTTCATTTCTTACTTTTAATTAACAAAATAACAAAAAAATAAAATTTTCCCTCTTCTATGCCTAAAGTACCGGCCATCCTCCGCCCCCCCCCCCCCCCCCCCCCCCCCTCCCCCCAATAATGCCTCAAAATTGTTTTATTTTTCATTTATTTTAATACACACAAATTATCTCCCCATTTTCCTATAAATACCCCTTCACATTTCCACTTCTTTCACACTTCTTCTACACTAAAGTTACTATACCAAAATCTCTCTAAAAAATTCTCCAAGAAGTTTCTCTTCTTCTCTTTCTTTTAGGTAATATGCCTTCAAGAATTTCCTATGTTCATCTACTTAGTATGAACTTAGTGTGTGTTTTCTAAACCATGAAGGTTAAGAAAGC
>JAMXBD010005424.1:0-11389 GCA_024138025.1 Combretum micranthum
TGAGATTGATGATAAGGATGACCCTTCAAGTAAATTGTAGAAGTTCTTTGAAGTTTGAACATTAATGTCATGTTTGGTACGCTGCAATCGTCTAGAATAGATTAAATCGTAGGAATAGAATAGAATAGATTGAATAAGAGAATGACAAATCCATTTCTATGTTATGAAATAGAATGATTATTTAATAAGATTTGTCAAAAATATCCTTCATATTAAACATAGATAATAAATATAGTTGGATAATATATAATTAAAAAATAACTATATGTATAGATGGAATGGAATCGAAGACGGAATCGAATTCCTTCTAAGAGACAAAATCGTTGATTCTAGGAAATCGTAATTCCAACTTCTAAAAATACTTCCAAAGATGGGAAAAAGAGTAGAAGCCGAAATCGTAGCTTCATTCTAGACCATTTCTATATACCAAACGTGCCAAAGATTATTCAAAAGTGATAACACATAAAAGCATGTGGTTTTAATATTTCCATATGACATGAAATATTAATATTATAAAAGTGTGGTTTTAGAAATGATGAAAAAGACAATCAAAACCTCATCACTTGCGCTTAAATAATAAGGATGATATAAAACATATAATATGTGCATGAGCTTACTCGAAGTTTGCTGTGCTCACCAATGTTATTAGAACTGGACCGGGGTTTGACCGGACAGGCTAGGGCATCAGGGGTTGAGGGGTCGGACCGGGTTCATCCGGGGGTCGAATCGGGATCACGAAAAAATAAAAATATAAGGAATAATTTAATTATAAGATACCAATGTGTGTAGTCACTCAATTAACTCTATATTTAGATCAAATTTATCAATTAATTATTAAATAAATATGATTTAATGATTATATTTGTAAATTTATAATAAAATATGAATAAATATTTAAATTTCTAATTTTTTATTTTATTATTTTATTTATTTTTTTGGATCCGAGTTGACCGGTTCAACCCGGTTCGATCGCCCGGGTCGACCCAGGTCAATCCGAGTCTCGTCAGTTCACTGTAAAAACGAGTTTTAGGCGAGACCTGGCCCAGCATTAGTACCGATTCCAGTCGAACCGGCGGTCCGTCGAGTCAGTTTTGACAACCATGGTGCTCACAATCCTAAATAGGAGATTTATTTCACTTCATTTTAAATTTAGGTCCGTTTGTTTCAAAACAAATTTTTTGGAAAACAATTTTTTTTGTTTTTCTTTGCTTGTTAAGCAGAAAAGAACACTTTAAGTAGAAAACATTTTTCTTATAAGGAAAAATAATTTCCATTAAAGAGTAAATCTTATTCATTTTGAGGAAAAACGACTTAATCTTTTCAAAACAAAAGTCATTTTCCGAATTAGATTTGCAAGTATTTAAACTCTAGCAATGCGATATTTATTTCTTTTTTATCATAATTAACCAATAAATTATATTTTAAACATGAAAATAATTTAATGAAAAAAAATAAAAACTCATTAAAAAATTATAAATATGAACTGATGGTTTGTAAATAAATAATATATATTTTATACTTTAATCTTTAAATAAATTATTGGGATACTGTACTTATATAGTAACATGCTAATAATAAATTATTTACATTAAGACAATTGTATAAGGTAATATTGATTAGCCAAATGCTGAAAAAAAAATTCGATATATTAAAATACAACCAAACACATGGAAAACATATTATTTTCAAAAAAATATTTTTATGTAAAATACTTTTTCAAATACAACACATTTTTCTTGAAACAACCAGGCCTTAAGGTCACTTAATTACAAGTGGATTTCAAATCAAGTCAAATTCCCTTATCCCTTATGAGCGGCTCTAAAGCTTCATGTCATGTGATGTGAGATCACTTTGTTTTTCCATGGATCGCTCAAGGATTTGGAGGCTCTATGATTAAACTCATACCTCACCATTTGGTAGTGGGCTTGGATAGAGTTTATACCAGACGGTTGGATGCAGCTCTTTTTTTAGCTATAAATGGTCCATAAATCACTTGCAGCAGCAAGAATACATGAAGCCCAATCCGGGTTAGGGTTATTGTGGGGGAAATTAACCTCTTACCCTATTCTTCCAAATAGCCTACACCATGAAGGCAACGGTGCACGCTTTAGGCCTATTTTCCTTTCTTTTTCTCCACATTAAAGGATTTCCTTTGAACCAACCATTCAACGGTTTATTCGGACGGGGAAAAAAAAGGAAAAAGAAGATGTTCTTTGATTGGGATTATTTTGTTTTCCCCAATTTTTTTTTTTTTTAAAATAAAGGGTTTTGCTATTTATCAGCATTATAAAAAGATGTAGAATAAATAATTAAACTACAAATACACAAGAATATAAGATTTTTAATTTTTTTCTAGTTAATTCTGCATTTATAATTATATAATTCTTAGGAAAGTTATTACAGATAAAATTGAAATCATATGTTATGTATATCATAGGGAATAAAAATAAAAAATAATCAATGTTTAAGAATATAATTTTTGATGAAGTTGTATCCTTTAAATAACAATGAATGTGAGAAATGGAATAGACACGGAAGGAATCCTAGGTTCGGAATCAATTCTTTTTTTTCATATTTGAATGTGCTTTTTAGAAGTCAAAATTGTAATTCCTTGAAGAGGAATTCGATATGCATTTGAGAATCAAGGATTGTGATTATAAGAAGCATTAATTATACTTACTTTAATTATCTCTTTATTTATTATATTTAAATTTTTGTATGAACTTTTGTAATTCTATAAACAAGATCATCCCATCCCACCATTAAAACAAATAAAAGATATGAATCTGAGTCATTAAATCATCCCATTAAGAAAATGATGGACCATAAATTTACATAATCAATATTCATTTATACATTTCCAAAATAAAATTGGATTGTTATTTAAACACATTCTATTAAAATATGTTTGTCCATAAAAGTTAGTAGATTTACAAGTTATAAACTATAATAAGGTCTATAAAATAAAACAAAAATAGGCTAGTAGGCATTATTATAAAATAAAACAAAAATAGGCTAGTAGGCATTAGAGAGTTGTCCAATGTAGCCACTCTGACAATCTAGTTTAGGGATGCAACCGGGGCGGGTTGTTATACGGTACCGCCCCACCCGCCCGCCCATCTAAAAACCCTATGGGTTTAGAGTCGGGTTTTAGGTTGTACATAACCCTTTGGAAAACCGATCCGATTTAATTAAAAAAATTAAAAAATTTAGTTTAAGGAATTACTTATTCATTAGTTGAATGATGCTTTCATATAATCATTTTGTTATTCATGTATTGAGTCACATGATAGGATATAAATTATATTTACAATTAATAATCACTGACCAATTTCCAGAGAGAAAATCGATTTCCATGTGCAACCTTCCCCACTTTTTCAAATTCATTTCTTTCCCATGCAACACAACAAATTATAAAAATTAATTTTCTCAAAAAAATAGATATTATATATGTAATGACAAATAAATCAAGAATATATAGATCGTTGTGTAGTGTCATCATTTTATTATTATTATTATTATTATTATTATTATTATTATTTTGAGTTGAATGTATTATATATATTATATATATATATATGTAAGTCTTCTAATAATTTTAGGCAATAACATGTCTTGAGTTACTGACTTACCTTATATATTCAGTTTTCACGTTTAATAATTTTTACTTACTTTAACGTTTTCTAATTTTTTTTAATAAAAATTAGGTCTTTATCAACTCCATTGAAATTTTTGCCCTCCTAAACATGCCTCACTACGATAAATAATTTAATCAAATAATAAAATGATGCATTTAATTATGTAATAGATTAAACGGGTCGGGTTCGGGTCGGATCGGGTTTCTAAGAATTGGGTCGGGTTCTGGGACACCCAATTTTTAATCGGGTCGGGTTTGGGACAGAATGACCCGACCCAAACCCGACCCATTTACATCCCTAATCTAGTTAGTAAGTAACGAAAGAGATAAATAAAACTAGAAGCAAAGGGTGGGCACAGTTGATAATAGATACCGTCTAGAAGCTTTTCCAGTAGTATTTATAAAGCTAGAGCTTGAACGGTTGATAGTAGTGGAGCTACATCATATAGTAGAATGTAACTTTGACATTGAAAGAGCACGCAACCAAAGCTAGATATGTCTTGATAGTTTTTTCCAAAGTGGATCGAAAATAGTAAGCAAGTCGGCTAACTATTTATTGTGGGATAAGGGTCGATAGATATGGCTGAGCTGCTATAGTGGCATGGCAGGTTGGCTTTGTGAAATTGAGTGCTCAAGATTGAAGAAGACGAAATTATACAGTGACTTTCACAATAGGGAATGAAAAGAGAAGAAAATTGTAAAATGAACTATGAGTACTTAATTAGTTGAGTTTGTTTTCATACTATTTATAGTAATATTAACAGCACAAGATAATAACAAGTGGCAACATCTAGACCCTACACGTATAAAGAATAAATGACTATGACTTCGCATCCACCTCGAAAGTTGGAGCCTCTTGAAGGCCCAACTTGGCACCTAAATGATGAAAATGCAAAATCAAAGCGACTTTATATGCAATTTAGCAACCTGAAGGGAAGATGGTACAAAACACAGGTTGAAGAAAACCTAAAGCTATATGATCTCGCACAAAGTGAACATCTGTATCTATGTGCTTAGTGCGAGCATGTAAACATGGATTAGTAGCAACTATAAGTGTTGATTTATTATCACAAGAAAGCTTGACAGGAAGAGAACAAAGAACAGCCAATCTAGCAGAATGAAAGAAACCCAAAGCAACTCCTTAGAGCAACAGCTAAATTTTGATACTCAGCCTCAGTTGTTGAAGTAGCAATTGTCGACTGTTTCTTTGCCTTCCAAGCTACTAAAGCACTACTAAGAAATACACAATAGCTAGATATTGACTTGCGATCAAGACAACTAGAAACCCAATCCGAGTCAGAAACACCATTAAGAATCAATTCATTATTAGCTAAATAAAAGAGGCTTAAAGAAAGAAGATCCTTTTAAGTAATGCAACACATGAAACAAGACTTGTAAAAGCGTATCTCGAGGATGTGCAACAAATTAGCTTAGCTAGTGCACAACAAAGGATATGTCCGGCCTAGTGAGAGCAATGTAAAGAAGTTTGCCAACTAGATGCCTATAGAAGTTGGATTTGAAAGCAAAACACCTGTCTCATTATCAACTTGAAATCTAAAAGGCAAAGGAGTATCTATTGATTTAGCTCTAGTGAGACCCGCATCAAGAAGAACATCTAAAATAAATTTCCTTTGATTGAGAAGTATGCCTTATGAAGTATAACATAACTCTAAAATAGGGGAAAATTGCGCAAACCCGAAATCTTTAATAGTAAACTCCTAATCAAGCCGCCTTTTAGTTTCATGAATAAAATCAACATTAGGACCAGTAAGAATCACATTGACATATAAAAGGATGTTAACAAAACTAGTAAAACTAGAATGAATGAATAAAGAGTAATCATGCTTTGATTGAGGATAACCAAATGAAATTAAAAAAAAAATTGAGATATCTCCAAATTCCATTGCCTTGAAGCTTGCTTCAGGCCATATAAAGACCTTTTAAGATGACAAACTTGATGTGGCAAGGCTTTCGTTTATCCTTCAGAAGGTAGCATGTAAATGGCCTCACCTAAATGCCCATGTTAAAAAGCATTTTTCCCATTCTCTTTAAGTAAAGCCTTTTCAAAACAATAGAGCTTTATAACGTCCAATGGTATCATCAGGGTCATATTTGCTCTTGTATACTCATTTTGATCCTTAGCCTTTTTCCTTTAGGAAGTGTAGTTAATACCCAAGTGTCATTACTCTCTAAAGCATGTAATTCATCTTGCATAGCAAGTTACCATTCTTTATGTTTAGATGTATCTAAGTAGTTACAGGTTCTTGAGTAACTAACACATTTGCTAAAGAGGCAACAAAATCATTAGGGTAAGATGCAAAGGTGGAAATATCAAGCAGTGGTTATGAACAAGAAACGGGGTCAGTAGATGATTTTTGTAGTGTAGGTGCTTACAGCATGAACAAAATCTTGTAACCACTTAGGAGTATGTCTTGTTTTGGTTAATCGATGTTAGAGAAGAAGACCAAACCTGATTAAGATTTTAAGTTGGACAATCTAAGGAAATGGGCTGAAAATTAAAAGACTCATCAACAAAGGTAATGTATGGGAAGGCTCATTAGTAGAAAGTAATGTATTAAAAATATGTTCAGTCGAAGAACAGACAAATTGGAAGGAATTGAAGGGCATGTATCATCATAATTCAAAGGTACAACAGTGCGTGACTATGTAACTCTACTAGAAGAAGTTAAATCCTATGCCTCCTCGAAGGAAACACATGTTAAAAAAAAAAAAAAAAAAACACATCTCTAGATACCAAAATTTGCTTGTGAGTAAGATCATAGACTTTATAAGCCTTTTGCCCATGCATATATCCTAGAAAAGACATACTTAACTCCTCGATCTTTAAACATATTCGAAGGACAGGATGTTTAGCGACATAGCAAAGACATCCATAACACACAACTAATCATAATTTAGAGGCTTACTAAACAACACTTCATCTGGCACCTTCCAATCCAAAAATTGCATAGGCATTTTATTTATAAGAAAAGTACCAGTGAGTATGCATTCACTCCAAAACTCCTTTGGCATATGAGCATAAGATCTTAATGCTCTTGAAGTATCCAACAAATGTCTTTTTTTTCTTCTCTCCACTTGTCCATTATGTTGAGGTATAAACGCTGCTATCCTTTGATGTAAAAGGTCATGATTATTAAAGAGAACTTTACATATACTTGATAAAAACTCCCCTCCATTGTCAGTTCTCACAAATTTTGGTACCATAAAGAAGTGATTCAAAAGATATGCAAAGAAATTTTCAAGAACAAAAAGTGTTTGACTCTTGTATTGAAGCAAATACGTCTAAGTGGATTTGGAATAATCATCCACAATGGTAAAAAAAATAATTGCTCCAAAAATGGACTTAACACTAGAAAGAACACAAACATCAACATGCAACAATTTTAAGGCAAATTTAGACTGATTAAAACTTCTTGCAAAAGAAAGCCTATGAAACTTAGCTTCTTAACAAACATCGCAGACAAACTTATCAAACTTTAAGTGTTTACACATAGCTAAATGTTGAGGTTTAGAAACTGAAGTGTACCTATATACATGAATCAGACGTAGAAATTCAACATTATTACAAGAGTTTGAAGAAGAACATATAGGCCACCTATTGCTTGGCTGTAGCAATTCGTCTTTCAAGTTTCTAGTCTGCAAATGGCATCGTTGTAGTAAAAATGGCTGTGAGTTTTTGTCTTTAACAAGGTTATGAGCGAACAAAAGGTTATGTGTAAATTTGGGAACAAGGAAAACTTTGTGTATGGTTAAATTAGGGGTTAAATGAACATAACCCATATAAGAATTAAAGAGAGAACTTCCATAAGGAAGATTAACAATAATAGGTTGTGTGAGAAGAACAATATCATGTAATATGGTGGCAAAAGGTGTCATATGATTTGTTGCTCCTATGTCAATTATCCAAGATAGACATCACCAACGGGCGGTTCCAAACCGCGAACTGCCCCGAACCGTCACCGGTGGTTCCTGACCAGGGAACCGCCCCGTAGGTGACGGTTTCGAACCGTCCAAGGACCCGCCGGAACCGACGGGTCCAAGCGGTTAGCGTGACGGAACCGGCGGTTCCAACAGGGTCCGGAACTGCCAAATATTTGAATTTAAAAAAAAAAAAAACCTACGCAGTTTTACACCCAACAGCACACAAGAGCAACGCTCAAGCCTTATTCCACTAGGTAGACTTGGCTATATGGATACCATTATTACATCATTGTACTCTATCTCAAGCATCATATATGGTTATTAATTATTTCCCTCCGCCTCGTTTACACACTTCATTCCAATAAAATTTTAAAAAGCATTTACAAAATAGATTGCGCAGGTTTTTGTTTCCTTCATTTTTTTCAAAAAAAAAAAAAACCGGTTTACGTGAACCGAAACCGGAACCGCCAGAACCGGCGGTTCCTTGGAACCGTGAACCGGAGGTTCCGGTTCGGGTCCGGAACCGATCCGAATCGTGCCGATGTCTAATCCAAGAATCCATATTACTACCAAATACATGAAAAGAAAAGAATGAAGAGTACATACCAGCATTATGAATATTATTAACCATGGCTATAGTAGTAGGCCGTGCTCTGGATTTTATCATATGAAGCATCTCCTGACACATATTCTCTATCAAATTTTGATCATTTTTGACAAAACCACTATCTTCCTTCAACAATCCAACATTCTCAACATGTTCAAAAGGTGTTTCTAGCAAATCAAATTTAGTGAAACTTGAATCTGCTACTTGATTAGCAGATCTAACACTAAAAAACATTCATTACTTCAAAGCTATTATTAAAAGCTCCATGCCCTTTCATAACCTTCTTCCCTTTAAACCACTTAGGGTAACTAATCAATTGAAAACAATTTTCGATACTATGATCCTCTGCTTTGCAATGTCTACATATAAATTGTCTTCTACCTCTTCTATTATCATTAAAACTAACTGAACCTCGACTCTAGAATTATAAGTTGTAACCCCTAAATTTGAAGTAACCATGGATGTAACTTGTTTTTGTTTCTCTATCTATTACACTAAGTAAAATGCCTCAAGGCATTGGATCCATTGAAAGAATATGATTACGAACTCCATCATAAGCTTCATTTAAGCTCATTAGAAATTGCATGAGCTTATTTTGTGTAAATATTCAAGTAACTTTTCTTTCAATCCACAAACACTAGTATTCACTTGTGCACAAAAACACTATGGATAAGGATGCAACCGATGTAACTCATCCCAACAATGTTTAAGCTTGCTATAATATGAACCTACACTTTGATTCAATTGTTTTAAACTACTAACTTCATTTTCTAACTAATAAACCAAAGGACCATTAGAGACATTGTATTCTTCAGCTAATGCCTCCCAAAGTTGTTTAGCCAATTGTGCATAAAAGAAGTTTTGTGATATTTCAAGGACAATATAATTAATTAACCAACATTGCACCATACGATCACAGCATGACCACTTCACAAAATCAACCGAATTTTCATATGGCGAAATTATTGATCAATCAATAAAGCCTAACTTCAATTTAGCACTTAATGCCATTCTAATAGACCTATTCCAACCAAGATAATTGATTTCATTGAAAATTATGCTATCGATTGTCATATTAGGGTTATCTGAACCCGATAAGCAATATGGATCGATAAGTCATATCCATAGAAGAAGAACTATTTAAATTAACTACTGTACTCATGATGAAAAGAAAAATAACTCAACCATGAGCTCTGATACCATGTGAAATTGAGTGCTCAAGATTGAAGATGACGAAATTGTTCAGCAACTTTTGTAGCAGGGAATGAAACAAAGGAGGAATTGTAAGGTGAATTACAAGTACTTAGTTAGTTGAGTTCTGTTACAAGAACTATTTATAGTAATATTGACTGCATAAGATAATAACAAGTGGCAACATCTAAACCCTACACGTCTAAAATAACTATGTCTTCACAGGCTTATCATCGTATGGCCTTAATCTATTTGACCCAAAAATGAGTTGAAAGAAATCGGTCCAAGATTAAACAGACCTGTGGATGTTTAAACAGGGGGAAATGGGTCCAGAAACCTATTATCAAATTAGTCCATCAGTCGTAATCTATCCTAATCCATTTTATTCCGTTCCATTCCGGTGATCGAAAGATCTTACATGGCTAAACTTACCTGTCGTCATCAACATGTACAACCCAACTGTAGACATCTCATTTTGACATTTTTTGTCAAAATAAATACCAAGCTTAGTATACATAATTAAATTAATTAAAATTTTGCAAATTATAAATGTTAAAGCTAGAAAAAAAAAATAATAATAAATCAATTTAATAGAAATAAATATAATGGATGTAATATGGATAATTAATTTAGTAATGTAATTTCAAAATTCGTAAAAAAAAAATAATAATAATAAAATAAAAAAATTACTGTTCATCGTCTCCTACCCGGCCGCCCGATGGGGCGTTTTCAAGTCTATTTTTGACCCGTTTTCAAACCCGTTTTTTACAAAATAAATACATATTTTGAAACTAGACGCGGAGTACTTCATTTTGATATAATTTGCATGTTTTCATAAACTATAACTATTTCAAATCCGGACTTGAAGTTGGAAAAAAGTTCGTTTTTACATTTCGATAAAAGCTCGAATCTCCGATTTTTTCGCTCAAAAACGTGTTTGAACGTTAACATTATAACGTTAATTGACAGCTAATGCAATTTGCAACCGTTTTAGTCCGTTTTTTTCTGATAAAAATCAAAATGGAACATAAAACCCTAGATCTATAAATAGAAGAAGAGAAAAAGGACAGAAAACAAAGAAAAGAAAAATCAAACAAGCATTTTATATTCACGAAGTCGAAAACTTCCATTCCCATAAATCAATTTTGCCAAAACCTACGAACCACCATCGCGTCGGCCACCCTGCTGCCTTCCCCGCGAGTCGTTGCTGGTCGCCGTCGTCTATAGCCGTTCCTCTTAATCATCTTCGGAGTTCCTTTATCAGACGCGCGTCTTTCATCGGAGCTCGTCGCTGCTGCCGATGGTTTGATTCTTGCCATTTGCGTGAGTGACTTTGGTTCCTTCCTCGACGCGCGCGTCCTTCCTTGTCCAGAATTCATCTCGCACAGGTAAGTCTCAACTCAATAATAATAATAATAATAATAATAATAATAATAATAATAATAATAATAATAATAATAATAATAAATAGAGAAAATAGAAATAAGAAAAATGAAAAATTAGTATAATTATAATATTCAAAATCTATTAGGAATATATTGTGTTTCTTTAAAAAAACAATAATAAATAATAATAAAATAAAATATGTGAAATTAGTATTAGTTTAAATCATGATAGTATAGTCATTATAATATGTATATATATATATATATATATTGTCAATGAATATTTGCTTTTCGCCATGATGAATACATTTTTAAGGAAAAGTTTTGTTATTAACATGAAAATTTTGATTATACTAAAGTTTTAGGCTTATAATGAATTGTCCAATAGTGTACGAGATGTTATTTCAATGTTTATATTAGACATATATTTTGTGATTTTATACGTTTATGAAATTGTTTTATAATATTGTCTAAATATTACCCGTGATCTTGGTATTGATATAACCATTTTGAACAAGGCATGATATTGGATATATGTTATTCTTTATTCAATTAAAGTTTTTGGAATTATAATGGTGCATCGTATTGTGTTGAATCTTGTGAATAGTTATTCATGTATTACAAGTT
>JAMXBD010005425.1:0-11267 GCA_024138025.1 Combretum micranthum
TATTTTCCTTTTCAAGTCTTGTCTTCTATACATGTAGATCTATCACCTAACATATCTATACATAGGCAAGGCTACATTTTTATGATCATCAATGCATGAAAATCAAAATAACTATATGAACATAAATGTAGATGAAGATGTGGATGTCTAAACATTAGATCTACTAAATATAATGCATGAATCATGAGTTTCATGGCATGAACATAAATATCTATGCAAGATTCCTACTTTACATGCATGAACAAGATAATATCTCAACAAAAACTCTTCTAAACACTAGATCCACTTCTTGTGATGGCTTGATATTCTTGTACAAGTGTTTTCATGTCCCTAGCATATGCTCATTGGGATTAAATGTGAAAAACACACATGAATAGCTTTGCCATTACAAGAAAAGATAGGAATAAGGTTTAGAATCATCACCTAAAGAAGATTTAAAGATGAAATGAAGAGGAGTTGAGTTGTGTGTGTGAATGTGAGAGGGCGGGGGCGCTCATGGCAACTATAAGGAGAAAGGAGAGGGTTTTCTCTTTTGTAAAATTTTTGAAGAGTGAAAAATGAGGAGAGAGAGAGAGAACATTAGCTTATATATTAGTGGGATTAGGGTTTTAATTGAATAAAATGAGTAAAAATAAAACAAAATAGGGGGAAAAAAGTGATTATTTAATAGGAGACAAAAATTTCTTGGAAAAGAAAATAATTGAGTAGTTGTAAGGATGTAAGAATAGGGTATGGGCAGTGTATAGTGTAGGTTGTACTTGTGAATAGTAGACAAGACATCTACTTTATTGGTTGTAATGAAAACACGGGAAAATGTTATAACTGTAATTTTTATAGCCCGAAAAATTATAAAATTGATATTTTTGGAATCCTTATAAAATTACGGTTCTAATGAATATTCCGGAACATTTTTCTGAGTTCGTGATCCCGAGGCACGCTTTGCCGTAATTGAGCTCGGGGAGGCCCGGAATTGAAAATTTCCCGAATTTGAAACTTTCAAAGGTTTAATATATACTTTAGAATAATAATTCATATTCATTAACTTTATAAAACTTCTTTTGTTATGAAACCGAAGGAAAGTTGGATCTAGGATTTCTAAGCTCCTCTCACTAAGCTCGAACCAGATCGATTTAGGGTTTCATTCTCTGGTTTCTGAAGTTTACCTGATCACTAGGAGAACTAGGGTATACGTTATAAGAATAATAATTAATTTAGGTAGTGAATAATAATAAATCATACTGGAAGACTCACTAATTATCGGTAGCAATGAAACACAAGTAAATTTGCTAAATCAGGTAATCCTAGCTATATGAAAATTTGTAAAACTAATAATTTGGATATCCTTATTGAAATATGAGCCTAACGACATCAATAACATATCCTTGACATTTTGAATCTCAGGGCACGCTTTTCGAAGTCAACACCTAGCCGGATTGAAACATGGAATTGCCGGATTTAGACTACGAAGTTCTTGGGAGATTCAGGGACTTAGGTTTCCCGGTTGACTTTCTGATTCACACCCTTGCAAATTTGGAAACTGATATTTTATACCTTTATGACATATCTGATTGGTGAGATTTACTTTAAGGTTGATTTTTTTATAAGTATTTAATATCTCACAAAGTTCTTGGAATTCTTTGGATTGAGTTTTATTCCCTATGGTTAATCACTATTCACTTCTTAACAATTTATTTTAGGGCTCTATTTTACCCGAATTTATAAGTTATAGTTAAATAGAAAATTTGTCGTACGTAGAGGTTTTAGAATGGAAGTATATTGAGTTGCTATTTTATCTCTAGGGTTCAGAAATTTCCAAATTCGTTCGGAATTTGGGACTTATCGAAGTTCAGTTATAATTTGGAGTGACTTTCAGGGTTTTATTTTCAAAGTTCATCTTTAGAATTATTTACTGAATTTTTCCAGGGCTGACATCCTCCCCACCTTAGAGAAAGTTTTGTCCACAAAACTTGTTACATAAGTATCGTTTATGGAGGAAGAATTGTAAATTTCGAGTTATGTCTTCAGCACCCGTTTATGCTTTGGTTTGTGACATTTCTAGATTTTGTATGATAGATATTCTTTGAATTATAGTACATACAAATTAATAAGAATTGACTTAGCGATTCCAACCTTCACTCACACGACTCTTTTGAAAATGACACAGACTTGACTCCAGATGATAGACGACTTCACTCGAACTACTCTGAACAACTCATGATGACATGACCTTACGCGACACGACTACTTTGACCAATGAAGGTTGTGGACTCGCTTTTCCCATTCTTACGTAACTGTATATACAATATCGTACTTTGAGATTCATATTTCTCTAATTAATCAAGGTCACCATGCTTTAAACTCTTTATGATCCTAATTATCTTGATGGATGTGAAATCAAAAGATCTCATCCCTTTATTGAAAAATTTTCTTACGAAGATTTTAGGTTTACTGTGATTCTGAGTTTTACGTCACGTTCTTTATAGGTTTTGATCTTTCAGAATTCTTCATGTACAAGAAATTATATGAGGGGTGTCTTGGGATTCATTAAATTAGTCGAGTTTCGTCTTTGTTTCCATCATTGGTTCCTTCTAGCTTTTAATAGTCTCAGGATTCTCCTATTTTTGGTCCAGCCATTTAATCCGAGGGTATTCCTATCAATCTATCTCCTGGGTCTTAGTGGCAGGAAAGAATGGATGGTATCCTAAGGGTACTGCGCGAATCCGATGTCGAGTTGTATCTTTGATCCCCGCTCCCTTTTCACAGCAAAGGACTCCGGCTTCTCATCATTAACCTCCCCCTGCATTACATGGGTGTGGGGGTTGCTTCCCTTCTTATCATACTCCTTCCTCATCTTCCTTTGATAGACTCCATGAAGCAGCATGCGGGTTATCCCGTGCAGGGTATGTTTTAGCCAAATGTCCCGTTTGTAGAAAGAAGGCATACGGTAGTCATCTTTTGGGAACACTTCTCAACCTTGTAACTGGGGTCCCCATAAAGGTAACACTTGAATCGAGGTCATGAACACTGCGTAGGGTAATGCTTCCCCTTACATTGCCAACCTTGTATCTTATCCAATATTATATCTTTTTCCTTGTTTGGGGTCATCATTTAGGTGAAGTGTTTGGACTTCTCGGCTCAAGTCATTGCAACATAACTCCAATTCCTTATGATTTCTTTCTTGCCTTCCCCTTCGAACATTTCTTCTTATCCGTACCCTCTCTTGCAATCCTTGATAATCCCTGGTATCAAGTTCCTCCAATCGAGTCCAAGGTCTCCTTTCAATTATTCAAAAAAGTTGTCCTCACAACTTATCTCTTCATCATTGGCACCTACCACCGTCCCATCGTTCTTATCACATCACCGTCATCTATCGCGTGTTTGGTATATTTTCCTTCTTGAATTCCCTTTATACTCCGTATTATCTTTTAGAATGCTGAGCTCCCAAATCTTACTAAGGGGGGTTTCATCATCCAATTCGCCATTTCTGACTGAGCGTCTCTTCCTTAAATTCGATACTTATCCCTTCAACTTTTCCCACTAATTCCTTTGGATATGCAAGACTTCCACTTTCCTTGTGAGTCTTACAACTATAACATCAACAACTGTATTCGCTTTCCTTGAGTGAGATTACTTTCCCTAGATCGAAATCTTTGGTTAGTTTAAACCATTATCCCACCGTGTGCCTACTCCTTGTGAACAAATACTTGATGCTCTTGTGATCGGCATAGATCTCACACCTCTGCCCATAGAGGTAGCACCCCACGTCTTTAAAGTGAACGCCACTGTGGGTAAACCCAATTCAGGTACAAGGTAGTCCTGGTCATGCGACTTTAACCATCTCGAAGCGTAGGAGGTCACTTTTCCCCCTTGTATGAGTGCACATCGAGACTATCTCTTGATGCACCGTCCTGAACTATGTAGGGTTTCTTAGGAATTGGGTAATATCAATATCGGAGCGAAAACAAGTCCCTGTTCGAGTTCTTGAAGGCCTCGATTCCTCTTTTCTGCTCATGTAAACTCTTCATTCATTTTGGATCCAGGGTTCGGAACCCCTAACAACTTTCTATAGTGCCCTATCGAACCTGGAAAAACTTCTCATGTCCCTTGCGGGTTTGGGCAGTTTTCCAATCCATTGTACTTTTATCCTTTCAGGGTTCCCAGATACATATTCCCTCGATACCTGCGGTCCATAGTGAAATTCTACTCAGCCAGAATTCACACGGAGAGAACTTGGTGTATAACTTGCACTTTCTTAAAGTTTGTAATGCTACGCATAGGTACCCTTCATGCCACTCCCGTGCCTATGTGTAGATAAGACTATCATCCATAAAATTTCACATAATTTATCTAGTAAAGGCCTACACGCCCGGCTCATCCAATCCATGAATATAACGAGGACAATTGTCACTTCAATGTCGTCAATCAAGAATTATAATGTCCTTGTATAATTCGAAATGTGGTTTCCTGTATGTCCCTTGGCTCAGTGTTTTAACTGAAGGCATCCTGGTCGAGAATCGGTCCTTGAAATTGCACTTATCCCTCGTAGTTAGTCTGGCAGGTCGTCGACCTTAGAAAACGGGTACCTATTCTCAATTGTGACTCCATTTAGACCCCAGAATTCGACATATATCCTTATCTAAGCCACTCAGAAGGACTTGCCTCATCGGTTTCCTACCATACTTGTACTGGTCAAGGGCAGGCATAGATAGTCGGATGGACTTAAATGCTCATGTCAATTATCTTAAGGCCATTTGTAGAGCGGCTCACACATCAGTCATGGTGGGGTTGGCGAGGGGTTTAATTAATTTTTTTTTTTGACATCTTCTTCCTCTACTGCGATTGTATTTCTTTTAAATAACTTAGTCAAGTAATCTTCTGATTATTAGCTTTCTCTATCAGATTTTTGAAATTGCCGGAAGTTCTTGTACAAGCGAGTAATTATAAAGAAAGTATAATTTAAAGAACGTGAATAAGGAAATCTTAACTTCATGAAACATAATATAGCTTTTCATTAAAACATAAACTGGGGGGTGCAAAGGCCCCTGCATGGAAATTAAGATCAGGTCATACTAATGCAACATCACAACAAACAACAAACATGGATGACATCCGAAACATCAACTACTATGACCTATCTTTCAAGGTCGCGATTACAAAATTCAGCTTGGACTTATGGGTCAATCATAGGTCTAGCCCCCTTCTCTAGACGATCAATTCCAATCATTGTACACTAATCCTTGCCCCTCCTCACCCTCAATTTCTTCAGGATGGGTAACTTCCACACCCTTTGTCTCATCTACCTCTTCTTCGTGGGGTTAGAAGCCGATTTCACTTAGTGGAGGTGGCTGTGCCATGTCGGTGGGTGGAGGTATCACTTCCCCATACACTCCCCACAAGAAGAAGTGACTTTGAGCATCCGCCCGAAGCCAGTTAGTGTGATCTCCCAACAGGTCATGAGCATACGTGAACAAGTATCCCATTTGGTTCCAGGATTGGAAATCAGGAAAAGTCGATCCCCCTTCGTTTCTCAACACAAAGGTAGCTTCCTGCAACATGGGTTCTCCTAACTTATGAACGACAATCCTTTCCACTGCATAGATCACTTCAAGCTCCGACCAACATTTCTTCCTTATAGGGCAATACTCAATATTGGTCACCACTTTATGCCATTCAATGTTCATCAACCCACTTTTCCACAAATTAAACATCTCTCGGATTGACCTGGGGTGACAGCTAAAGCAAAGTCTTCACACAATACCCTAATCTTCAATCGGTATTCAACCAAGGTTTCATCAGGTTGCTTACGCACTTGCCTTGCCGCTCGGCGGGCTTTACCATGAGTAAGCTATTCACAAAAGAAGAAGAATCAGATTCATAAAACCCATTCTACCCACGCTATTCTTATCTAGGCTTTATTTTTATTCTCATCCTACTTTATTCCTCTCAAGTCTATCGGTTAAAGTCATGATCGTGGATTCTTAACCATGCTCTGATACCAACTTAAACTGTCACACCCCAAAGTGTGCCCTACACGTGACAGTCCTCCACACTCAACATTTAAACTCAAGTAAGACAACCTTAGTCTTTACATGAGTTTGAACATCGGGTGTAAGTCTCACTCTCAACATTTATAGGCCATACTTTGCTTCGTAGTAGCTTAAGGAGACATACATAGCAGCAAGAATGTAAATCATGTCCATCTTACAGAGAATTATTCTATTACATGAACTAGGGGGCATACCCCCGATAACAATGCTAAGAATTCTCAAGCTCACAAAATTCCTTGTATTGTCCTTCAGACACTGGTTTCGGGAAACAGGATTAGAAGTCCATTTCTATTTTTAGGTCCCGGCCTTAACAAAAGCTCCTCAACCTCTAAGAGCTATACCTGATGTCCCCAGGTCCTCGGAGATAGCCAAAGGTATTCATATTGCAACAGGAAACTATTAGGGTATAAGCTATACTAGCTTAGTGAGTGAAAACTTCCGAGTCACAATTAATACAAAACATTCAAGCAAGTAATTAATCAACCAAGTGAAATGCAATAAACGAGTGAGTTCAACAAACATATGACCAGCCGGAAATCATATGTGGATGGACTTGCGCCCTCCATCCTGGGTTAGCAGATTTGCGAATCCTGCGGTACGACGCCGTTTAAGCTCACGGTCAACTGAACAACAATTCGTTTTATGGATCACGATTAACCAACATATATTCGTTTTATGGATCACGAAAAACCAACAAATGCTAATGCTCCATCCGCATCGTGATATGAGTGAGTTCAATTATAATTGAGGTCCAATAATAGATCAACCCAATTCTTTTAGGTGACCAATCAATATTCGCAGACAATCAATTATAACTCCACGCTACACAAGCAGTAACTTAATACCCGGTTTCGATATTCCTTAAGTTCAACTTCACGTATCAACAGCAGACAAGTATATAATTCCCATATACCCAATCATGCATATTCATTTTTATCTTTGCCTAAACGACTAATGCCACTATCATTACAACCACAAGCAATAATTGAGAGCGGAAGTAATACTCACTCGGCCATGGTTTGTCGGTTTTTTAGTAATAGTAATTGGGTGGTAATGTATCATCTTGCTCGGGATCACCTACCAAATAAGAATAACCTAATAAGAATGTCATCAGTAAACTAATTTAAGCTATACACCTAAGCTACACAAGATCGGAATTCTCGCTATTTGTGGAAGCTCCGACTTAAAACAGCCATAACTTGGTCATTTTAACTCGGAATTTCGCTAATTTTATATCGATCCCTATCTACTTCGAAAGATCCATCTAATTCTAGTATTATTTTCAAGTTTTGAAAACATTAAGGTCACGGAACAGTGGGATCAGTTCTGTTCAGTAACTTTTCCAATTCCGAAAAATTGTTTCGCATTTGATAAAAATGTTCCTAGTTGATGATTCATGTATAGATGGCATATGAATGAATTCCTAATATGAATATCATGTAATGAGCTCAATATATGCATGGTTTTGATAATCTTTGATTATGAACTCTTATGAACTTCTAATTATTAAGAACTCCATGATGATCACTTATACAAAGCTACTATTTCCAACTTTACATTTCTTAAGGTTTTTTTATGATTTTATTCTTGGAATTTACTTGTTATCTAAATAAAAATGAGTTCCCAATGTCTATACTAATTATAACCTTTATTTATGCATAGAAATTCATATTTTTCATTTGGCAAATATGTTTTTGAACATGCCTTTCACAAAAATCCGAATTTTGAAAATTTTCTTTCTTGCATTTTCTTTATGAGAAAACTTGTTTAATGCATCAAAATTGAAGCTTCATTATATCTATTATCTAAGGACTCCATTTGACTCATAAAACATGCCATCTAAGCTTGGATACTAAGTGTTTATGTAGGCATCATCCTAAAATACGAATTTGACTATTAATCACTATATCAATATTTTTTCATTCGAATCTTCACAACTTGTTTTACATTTTTCTCATGCCTAAACTCACCTAAGCTTATGAAAATCATTCCTTAAGGGCATCTATTACATACACCCTCATTTTTTTTATGAAAAATATGGTTTTAAAGTGGTTTAGGTGGTGTTTAAGGCAGGGTTCCAAAATCATCCGAATTTCCAATGAAGCATTTCTAACCAAATATTTTCCTTTTAAGTTTATTGTCTTCTATACATGTTGCTCTACACTTAACATATCTATACACAGGCAAGGCTACATTTTTATGATCATTCATGAAAATCAAAAAATAACTATATGAACATAAATGTAGATGAAGATGTGGATATCTAAACATTAGATCTACTAAATATAATGCATGAATCATGAGTTCCATGGCATGAACATAAATATCTATGCAAGATTCCTACTTTACATGCATGAACAAGATAATATCTCAACAAAAACTCTTCTAAACACTAGATCCACTTCTTGTGATGGCTTGATATTCTTGTATAAGTGTTTTCATGTCCCTAGCATATGCTCATTGGGATTAAATGTGAAAAATACACATGAATAGCTTTGCCATTACAAGAAAAGATAGGAATAAGGTTTAGAATCATCACCTAAAGAAGATTTAAAGATGAAATGAAGAGGAGTTGAGTTGTGTGTGCGAATGTATTTGGGGGGGGGGGGGGGGGGGGGGGGGGGGTACGGTGCTGGGGGCTCACGGCAACTATAGGGAGAGAGGAGAGGGTTTTCTCTTTTGTAAAATTTTTGAAGAGTGAAAAATGAGGAGAGAGGGAGAACATTAGCTTATATATTAGTGGGATTAGGGTTTTAATTGAATAAAATGAGTAAAAATAAAAAACAATATAGGGGGAAAAATTGGGGAGGGGGCGCTAGCCGAGGGGGGGGGGGGGGGGGGGGTTGTGTGGTGCTGTGTGAAATTTGATAAATTTGAAATTTGTGTAATAAAATGTAATAAAGTGATAATTTAATAGGAGAAAAATTTCTCGGAAAAGAAAGAAAATATTATTGGGTAGTTGTAAGGATGTAAGAATAGCTGTATGAGTAGTGTGTATGTAGGTTGTACTTGTGAATAGTAGACAAGACATCTACTTTACCGGTTGTAACGAAAAACCGGGAAATGCTATAACTGTAATTTTTATAGCCCGGAAAAATTTAAAATTGTATTTTTGGAATCCTTATAAAATTACGGTTCTAATGAATATTCCAGAACATTTTTCTGAGTTCGTAGTCTTGGGGCACTTTTTCGTAATTGAGCTCGATAAGGCCCGGAATTGAAAAATTCCGAATTTGAAACTTTCAAAGGTTTAATATATACTTTAGAATAATAATTCATATTCATTAACTTTATAAAACTTCTTTTGTTATGAAACCGAAGGAAAGTCGGATCTAGGATTTCTAAGCTCCTCTCACTAAGCTCAAACCAGACCGATTTAGGGTTTTGTTCTCTGGTTTCCGAAGTTTACCTGATCACTAGGAGAACTAGGGTATACGTTATAAGAATAATAATAAATTTAGGTAGTGAATAATAATAAATCGTACTGGAAGACTCACTAATTACCGGTAGCAATGAAACACAAGTAAATTTGCTAAATCAGGTAATCCTAACTATATGAAAATTTGTAAAACTAATAATTTTGAGATCCTTATAGAAATATGACCTAATGGCATCAATAACATATCCTTGACATTTCGAATCCCAAGGTGGGCTTTTCGAAGTCAACACTTGGCCGGATTGGAATAGATCGAAAACTCGTTGATCTCATCCTTTAGAGCATCCTAGGCCTACTGCGAACCGATTACACCTTTTTCTCTTATTCCAACTCCTTGATTTAGGAACACGGAATTGCCAGATCTAGACTACGGAGTTCTTGGGAGATTCAGGGACTTAGGTTTCCCGATTGACTTTCCGGTTCACACCCTTGCAAATTTGGAAACTGATATTTTATACCTTTATGACGTATCTGATTAGTGAGATTTACTTTAAGGTCGATTTTTTTATAAGTATTTAATATCTCATAACGTTCTTGGAATTCTTTGGATTGAGTTTTATTCCCTATGGTTAATCACTATTCACTTCTTAACAATTTATTTTAGGGCTCTATTTTACCCGAATTTATAAGTTATAGTTAAATAGAAAATTTGTCGTACGTAGAGGTTTTAGAATGGAAATATATTGAGTTGCTATTTTATCTCTGGGTTTCTTATTTTTCTCATGATTCAAAATTTCGAATTCGTTCGGAATTTGGGACTTATCGAAGTTCAGTTTTAATTCGGAGTGACTTTCATGGTTTTATTTTCAAAGTTCTTCTTTAGAATTATTCACTGAATTTTTCCAGGGCTTACTTTAACATTGTATTTATTTGTAGTGATCACTGGGGAGAATTTGAAAACTATGAAATGGATGATTTTTTGTATTAAATATGGCATCAAACTCACTTTTTTAGCACCTAGAACTCCACAACAAAATGGTATAGTCAATAGAAAAACAAAGCTTCAATTGAAATGACTAGAATCATGTTGTGTAAAAACAATTTACGAAATATTTTTAGGCTGAAGCTATTGATCACGCTTTTCTATAAGTGCTTTTTAAAACTCCTTTTAGTCTCTTTTAATTTTTTTTTTTAACAAGCAAATATTAACCAGCTAGTATACTGAGTGCATGTGTAGTAATAATATATCGGTGGATACTGAGTCGTGTCCATAGGGAGTGAAGACTAGCTATCAATTGTATTAATCCAAATCATAGCTAAGCAAATCAAGAGAAAATAATTTTGGGTTTTTCATTTAAGACTAATCAACAAAAATTTAGGATTTGCAACACTTGCAATTAATTAAGTTAAGAGCCAACATATCTGAAAAATAATTGAATGTATGCTACTGATCGGAAATACACTTGCCAATCTAAATTGTCAATGGGTTTAGCTTTCTAACAATCAAGCACCAGATAACAACTCCTTTTTCCAAAGTAAGTAATTATCCTAGATTAACCAATCAATATTCCCTATTCTTAGGAAAGTGATCAATTGACAAATCTTTTTCAATTACCAAAGCCTAATAGAATTCAAATCCATCTTCCTATGAGATCTATAATCCTAATTAGCTATTCACATAAACAACTAGAAAGGAAATTTCCAATTTCAATCCTAATTTATCATGAATTCCAAACCTAAGCCAAAATACATGAATGGTGAAATAGCATCAATAATTTGAATATGAATAAGAATTCAATCAACAACAGAAATATCAACTGAATATTCAAATCAACAACTCAAAA
>JAMXBD010005426.1:0-11149 GCA_024138025.1 Combretum micranthum
TAAATCTAAATAAAATTTTATTAAGTAAACTAACTCATTAAAATATAATATCTTTTTTATATCATTTACAATCTATTTTTACATCTAAATATGTTAAGAAATTTAAACTAGTTTCCTATTATATCTATATTATCTTATAATGTTATATTTATACCTATTTATTAAATAAATTCCTAAAATCATAATAATTGTTTTTTCATCTTAAAATTCATATTTTTAATGTGAAAAGACACTATTTACATTTATTTCGTATTCATTTTATTAGAATCAATTTACCTTAAATTCCAATATTTTCATTTTTGTAGAAAACTAGTGTGCACCCAATCTTTTGCCATTATTTCACTATCTTAAACACAAGTTCCTAAGCTCAAGTGTTTATGTAAACTTTCTAACACATATATTTACATGTTTATAAGTTCATTTGGACTAAAATAATTAGTTAATTATGGTTTTATTTTCAATTACTCATAATCCATTCATAAACAAAGGAACCAGTGCAACAACCAATCGGTTTACTCAAATTTAACCATCAAGGACGATTGGTTCTTGGCTAGTTCACCACCGATTTGTGAAGTGGACACGTAGGTCTACTGTTCCGATAAGGTTCTGTTGCCAAAGGTGGCTATTGGCTTAGCCTCCGAAATTGACGCCTCCATCGACATCAAAGACTGTTTCAGTCCTTTTTTGCAATTTTCAAATTTCCTTTATTTTGTCAACTTTCAACTTATTTTAATCATCTAAAACATGTAATTTTGTTTCATCTACTTCATACTTAGATTTATATTTTACAATTAAAAGCACAAATCATGACTCAAACCATCATCATCTATACTAATTTCACAATCTCTAGCATGTAAGCAATACATCTATACTTGCATATATATAAATATATATAGTTGATAATTTCATTTCAATAAAACACATCAATCCAACATAATCATACATATATATAAACATACTATAGTTTTAGTAATCAATAGCTATTATAGCATAGATATATATAAATGCTCAATCTAGTTTTCATGCATACATATACATATATTAATCAATATTTAGATCTAAGTTTGTTTTTAGTAATTTACATGCATATACATGTCATTGACATAATTGAAATATTAATTACAATTGCTTGCTTGGTTTAGTAAATAAACCTTATAAATCTCTACTACTACTACTTCAAGAGGTTGATAATGCTTCTAATGCTAATCCCCAATTTAATTCTTTGTTTTGTCTTCAAATTTCATATAAGAATCAATTGAAGTAGAGAGTAGATTTTAAGGAAGAAATTGAATGGTTAAATGATGGAAAAAGAATGGATTTCCTCACCCGTTAGAAGCTTAACTTGAACAGAAGCTATTATAGAATTTTTTATGTGTTTGGAGAGAGTTTTTGAGCGATTTTTACGGTTTGGGAGATGCTACAAATGGAATAGAAATTATGGTTTTCTAAACTCTATATTTATATTATTTGATGCTTTGTAATTTCCATTAGGGTTATGGGCATTTTGGTACTTTTGCTTGAATAATTAAGGGCACTTTGGTCTTTTCATAGGGTTAGAAACCTTCAAGAGTTGGCTAAGGTTACTTTGGTCTTTTCACTTGTTAGATTTTTCTAGACATTAGGTAATTTTAGTTTGTGTGAAGGTCTATATTAGCTAATATGGTCTTAAGGGCATATGGGCTTTGGTTTCATGGATTTGATTTATGCTAATGGGCTTTTCTAACATTGGGCTTGAGCTAGGTTAATGGGCTTGACCTTTTGATGCATGAATTAGTTTTAGATTATGGGTTTTAGGCATTAGGATTGAACTTAGGAAGTAAAGAAAGAAATTTAGCTAATTGGCATTAGAAATTAGGTTTAGGAATTCTAATTAAAGGAAAATTGATATCTAACTTGAATTTAGAAGCTTAGGGGCTTAGGAATTGATATTGAAAGAATATATTTAGTTTGAAATTTCTAAGATTTAAGGACTTAGGATTTAGTCTCAGATGACTACATCGATGATTTAGGGGTTTACGCGATTGAAGTTAACAAATGGAATTTAGTTTAATAATTATAAGATATTGAATAAATTCGAATGTTTTGAAATAGGTAATTGAAATAGTTTAATGAGTTAAATCAAGTATTTATGGTATTAGAATCCCTATTTCCAGTTAAATTCATTTACTAGCTCGATTAGGTTAAACTATGTAATTATATCATATGGTTTGCAAAACTTCTCTAGCTAAATCATTTAAAATTAATCTCTAAACTAAATTTAAGTTAAGGTTCAAAATTACCCGTATTTTTATACTAATTGTATAATCATATCTAATTAACTTGAATAGAAATTTAAGGTATTTCAGGGGGTACATGCATCTGTGGGTTATATAGATCTCAACATTCCGCTGCTCTCTATCGTCCTGCAATAACTCCTTAATCACAATTGGACCGTCCCTTGCAGTACTGCCTACTTTTAGCTGTATATTAGGTCTCACATCCTCTACACACTTCAAAATAGAGTCAGATTATCGCCTATTGAAAAGCAAGTCCACTTCTAGCAAGGCAGATTTTGCTACACCCATAACAACATGAACATAGAGTCCTTTCTTTTTGAAGATAGCAGTACACCTCCCTATCATCCCCAAATTTTACGTAACATGATTCTAGCAAATACTAAAAATGTAATATTTGATTATTTATAATAATTGGAACGTCGGTCAGCTGGGGAGCTTCACGCGCACAAGCAGCAGAGTCCACCGATCAACTGAAATTCCTTCATGCACGCTGCAGGACTCCTTCGAGCGGGACGAGCTCTCTCCACGCACAGCATCAACGTTAGCGGTAGGAGACACACAAGCAGCAGGCAGCAACAATCCATCGAGTAGCAGCAGCTCCATACGATCAGCTAGCATCACTCCCACACACGCATAGTAGCTGGCTGGTGCGCATGGACAAGCAGCCTTCCACACACACGAGCAGCTGAAACAGAGCACCATGGGAAAAATACAGCAAGAGCCTCAGTTGCAGCACTTGATTTTTAGTCAACTTTGTTCTTATTTTTACAACGAATTTCAACCCGAAAAGGACACCCCAACTAACCCAAAAAGCTACACCTATAACCCACATTTAATTTGTAAGAATCACAGATCAAATGGAAGAGGAAAATAGCTCCAAAGTAAGGTGGAAATTCGTGATGCAGCAGCAAAGGACTCCCCTGCAGAGATCCGAATTTTCTTGCCTAAGTTTGATATAAAATTGAGCCTTAAACTTCAAACGAAATTGACCCACTAACCAACCAAAACACTCCACATGTAATCAACAATAAATGAGGAGAATTTTAGCTTGGATAAACAACCACAACCATCCCAAATATTTTTACAAAAATCGGATGTGAACAGTTGCAGCAGAGGAAGAATCCAACAAATACAACAGCACACATCTCCAGATTTAGCTTTGATTTTTGCAATATTCCTAGGCTTCAATGAGCTGATATTTTTGACCAATTAAACACCAATAAAGAGCGTTCAAATGGACACTTCATACACCAAAAATCAATGAGAAAATCGGATTCAAAATCTGTCCACAAATTAGGAGGAAAGGTTCCAAAAATTTGAAAATTTCAATTTCAATTTTAACCCGATTTTTACACAATTTAAGCTCCTAATATTACACACATAAATAGCATTAATTAACTACCAAAAAAACACAATTAAGACTCTCAAAGATAGCCACAAAAATCTGTCAAAACACAAGTCAAATTTTGCATCCAACTTTGCAAAATCGTATGAAAAATTCCAGCTGCATTTGTGGACATTAGCCTAATCTTAGTATATGTATATAATCTTAAGTTAGACACAATTTGAGCTCATAACTCTCACAAAATCCTCTAAAAAACATAGCTACAAAGAGGAGTGGGCCCAACCCTTCTTCCTTTTCTTTTTGCCATTGCAACCTTCAACATAGAAGCTTAGAAACCTTGTGTGAGCAACCATAAACCCCTAGCTTACTTCCAAACCCTACCTACATACTAAGCTCATCCACAACAACCAAAACCAAATCAAAAGTCTTAAATCATCCTAAGGTTCAAGAGGAGGAAACTAGCTTGTCAAGGTGAGAAAATTGGATTGCATTAGTAAACTCTCATTATAGTTAATGTTGTTTAGTTAGAAACTCATCATCTAATCTTTGATCTAGGTTTAATTCTTGCTTTAAGAGGAAGTTGAACATCCTTCTTCCATTCCAATCCAAGGTAAGCTCTAAACTATAACCTATCCTTATTAAATTTATGTATAGACTTTAGGATGGATTATTGAGCATTGGAAGAAAGTTTTGTGGTTGGAAGAAGTTGTTAATCCTTTGATGAATTCAAGTGGATAGATGATTAATGTGTTCGAAATGTTTAGATATTGTTGGAAGAGAAAAACAACAACTTAGAAGTATTATAATTATGGTAATAGTAAATTTGGATCTAGGAATAAAGTGTACAAAACAAGACTCAAATTTCATCTAATCTAGTCTAAATTCATAGAAATTATACATACTGAGACTCCTACAAGTGTTACAAGCATGATTAGAAGTCCTACATTACAAGAAAAGTGTTATGAACAAATTCATAGAAATTATACATACCGAGACTCCTACAAGTTATGATGGAACTTAGGATATAAATGGAGATTTAAATATGATCCTCTAAAATAATCCTCAATCAAAGAAACTCAAAAGAATTAAACGATAGATATTCCTTTTCCATAAGAATCAATACTTTAAGAAATCACTATAAACCATAGAAATGATATCAAATACCGACATAGGACACTTAGACACTCATAGGAATTTAATTTCTTATTTATAAATATTATTGATAAAAATTTCATCTTAATAGGTAATTTCGATACTATCGAGGATTTCCCGGTCGATTACTACGACTGATCAGTATGAGCAGGTGAGTAACTTAGACTTGTTACATTGTTTGTGATTGTAGTTTAGTTGCACTAAAATACAAAGATAATAATAATGAACTCTCGTATGTATGGGATTATGGGATTTGCTTGCTGTTTGAAATTACTTGTTTGATAAATACTACTAATCAAAAGTGATAATGAATGGCTTGTGAAATTACTGTATGTGAAGCAGGTTGAATGTCTGAATAAAGTTTGAACACTTATATCCTGACTAAAAATTATCGAACTCATAAATAAAATGGTGCATGCATAGCATGATTTGCACAAACTGCATTATGTTTTTATGATAGCCTACTATGTGTTAGAATTTCGGTTCTTTGGTAATACTTGGTTTTTCTAGGCAAGAGGCTATTAGTTCTATGCAAGTTTACCTTGTTCTGTCGGTTCCATGGGAACTAACTGGTAACGAAAGACGCCGTCCATGGTATCGCTGTGAGATGGCTAACACTTAGTGGAGTTTCTAAGGTACAAAACAGGAACTGAGTGTTTAAAACATCATTAATATAAAGAGATAATAATTGTGAGGATTATGGATTCCTGTGTACTTAGTTTCTCCTGGGTAAGTGATTTAGGGATCGGTTTCTTCAACCCCAATGAGAGGGCGTAAATCTCCATCATGTTTGGATTCCGGTTTGTCCAAGCTTGTAATTGTTCATGTGTTTGATTGATGCATTATATATGATTGAAAATAACTTGCTTGTTGTGATAAGTCTGGTTATTCATTGAGCCCGTGGTTATGCTCATACTCCTTCAGTCCTTACAGGATGACACTTAAGCCTTGGTTAGTGGCTTTTAGGAGCTTAGAGCCAGTATGATTCTAAAGCTGGAAGAATTTTGGAAACAGGGAAAAATAGTTTTTTTATTTATATGTATTAATTGATGTTAGTGCATCAATTTTATTATCTGAGAACTTAGATAGTTTTATGGTTTGTAATAGTTATTATTGAGATAGTAGCACTTAATTAAGGTATTGTGATTTTATTTACTTTCATCGTTTCTTATCACGCAACCAAAAAATCCTATTTTGTTAAACTCATGTCACTTTCCAAAGTAGTTCTAGTATGGATATGTGTATTTGATATCGTCTAGATTATCAGGCTGTATCATATATATATATATATTACTACTAGGATACTATTGAGGCGTGACACTCCCTTTCTAGATGCACCACATCATCATGCTTAACTATGCGATGGTGCAAGCACCCCATTTTTTGCCCATTTAAGGCTTCAATTTATAGTAAAAGTTAATATCATATTAAGCCCATAAATTATTAAAAATAATAAAAATAAATAGATAGAAAAAAATGAAAAATATAGTAAGTTTATAATAATAAAGGTAATGTGGGCTTGACCCCTAACTAGTATAAATAGGGGTCGAATCCTTCATTGATGGCATCAGAAACCATGAATTTCACTAGCAATACATAGAAAAGCTCTAATCAAAAGAATTTGAAAATAAAGGTTCCTAAGTTCAAAATCCAATTTTGGAGTTCATAAGCAAAAATTGAAGGAATCGAAGTTAAAAGAAGTTTCAGTAAGACATGAGCTTCATTTTGGTAGCTTGATTGGCCCTTAAAGCTATTGGAATCAACTCTAGCAGCAAGACCATCATGCGCCACCACTACAAGCTCTAAAACCATTGCCTACTGCCACATTCGAGACAAACCACCATCACAGAATCATTTGTCATCCGCTAAAGTCCTTGCTTGATGATCTTTGTGCCATATTGAAACATTGGATCGATGGTTTCAAATTCTACCAACCGCCAGCCATAGTTTGGATTCGATGAGCTAAAGCGGACCTAAACTCGACCCGAAATCTACTCCAAGTCGACCTAATTCGGAGTTCGACCCACATGCATTAGGTATGTTCATCTCTTACTCCTACTTTAATTTATTAATTTAATAAAAATATATAAAAAATAAAATAGTATATAATTAATAAATAAATTTTATCACTTAGAAAAAATTTGTTTCCTCTAAAAAAGTAATAATATATAAAAATTGGTAGCATTAGGAGCATAAAAAAAATATGTTTGAAAAAACAATTAATAAACTTATAATTAAAGAACTCAAAATCTAAAAATAACCAACAAACTAAAATTTTTATAAAAATAACTACATATTGTCTTATCTCGTTTAGTGGTATGTAGGCACCTCTGGCATGATAAAAAATCCAAAAAAAAATTCTTTTTTGGTGATACTATATTCTTTTAGTGAATATTAAATTAATTGGTTATTTCTTTTGTAAATAATAGATTTTTACCATTAAGTTGTAAAAATAAATATAAATATTGTATATTATAATATGATGAAAATATTTAAAGCATTAAAACTAATAAATTTTAATTTAAGAGTTTAAAGTGTAACTGTTTGGTTTTAATAGGATAGCCTTAAATCCAATTTTTTTTTTTACAATTGATTTTAAAATCAATTTTTGCAAACTAGATGCTAAGTTGGGATCAACCAATCCATTGATTATAACTTACTATTTTTCTTGACTTTAGTTAAGTGGTCACTCCTTAAAAAGTTTTAAAAATTACATTTCTTTTAATTTCTAGTCGAAGGTTTGCATAAAATGGGTTAGTATTTGGTACAAATAGAATTAAAAGAAATTAAAGTAGAAAATGAAAAAAACTAGGCTCAAGAGCTTGATGACTCCACTAGGGACAACCTTTTTCTATGAGGGCTAGCCACTTAACATTCTTAAATTTAAAGTTCATTTCTTTTAATAGTCATTTTTTGTATTACTTGTATGCTATTCAATTTGATAATAGTTGTACTAATTTTTTCATTTAAGTGATGTAGAAAAAAAAAAATGAGACAGCCCAAGAATGTACATTGATCATTTTAGGGGTGGTGGGGTGGGGGTGGGGGATTTATTAAAATGTGTGTTAGACAAAACCATAACTAGATCTTCTTAGTATCATAAGTAGGGAGGTCTCTAGTAAGATTCGGGTGTTGTGGCTTTTCCACCTTCTTGTTCATGAAATGACCCCTCACTCCAATTTAGTGTGAATCCGTGATCTACTAAACTAAAGAACCTTTTAGAACCCACCAAATATTGCATTCATTTTCATCGGATGATGACAATAATATCATGATAAATCAATAATATAAGAGTTGTGTTGTTTTTTTTTAAGAGTATATTTCCCTATAAATAATGATATAGGTTCCTTTTTATGTAAATAATTTGTATATAAAACTTATATTTTTTTCATGTAATCTAAAGTTGGTATACTCCTGGAAATGTTGACCTCAAGCTCGAGTGCTAGTACCAACCTTTGCTCCGATCTCAGTAGAAAACATTGTGTTGAAACCTTTAAGGATCCTATGCCTTTATTGGACCGATTGTAAGCCCTGGAAAATTTCAGTAAATAATTCTAAAGATGAACTTTGGAAATAAAACCCTGAAAGTCACTCCGAATTAAAACCGAACTTCAATAAGTCCCAAATTGCGAATGAATCTGGAAATTTCTGAATCGTGAGAAAAAATAAGGAACCTCAGAACAAAATAGCAACCCAATATACTTCCATTCTAAAACCTCTACGTACGAAAAATTTTATCTTTAACTCCAACTTATAAATTCGGATATAATAGAGCCCTAAAACAAATTGTTAAGAAGTGAATAGTGATTAACCTTCGAGAATAAAACTCAATCCAAAAGAATTCCGAGAACTTTGTGAGATATTAAATACTTATGAAAATCGACTTAAATTAAATCTTACCAATTAGATAAGTCATATAAGTACAAAATATCAGTTTCTATATTGGCAATGGTGTAAACCAGAAGGTCAACCGGGAAACCTGAGTCTCCAAAACTCTCAAGAAACTTCGTAACCTAGATCGACAATCTCGTATTCCTAAACCAAGGAGTTGGAATAAGAGGAAAAGGTGTAATCGGTTCGTATTAAGTCTAGGATACTCTGGAAAGATGAGATCAATGAATTTCCGACCTATTCCAATCCGATCAGGTGCCGGTTTCGAAAAGCGCGTCCTGGGATTCGAAATGTTAAAAATATGTTATTAATACCGTTAGACTCATATTTCTATAGGATCTCTAAGTTCTTAGTTTTACAAATTTTCAATTAGCTAGAATTATTTGATTTTGCAAATCTAATTGTATTTCATTACTACCGGTAATTAGTGAGTCTTCCAGTATGATTTAATAATATTAGTTACCTAAATTGTTATTATTATTCTTATAATGTATATCTAGTTCTCCTAGTGATCAGATAGTGGGACAAAGTTGGAAACCGGAGAACGAAACCCTATATCGGTCTGGTGCAAGCTTAGTGAGAGGAGCTTAGAAACCCTAGATCCGGCTTTCCTTCGATTTCATAACAAAGAAGTTTTATAAAGTAAATGAATACATTATCATTCTAAAGTATATTTTAGACCTTTGAAAGTTTCAAGTTCGAGAATTTTTCAATTCTGGGCCTTCCCGAGCTCAATTACGGAAAAGCATGCCCGGGACCACGAACTCAGAAAAAATGTTTTGGAATATCCATTAGAACCGTAATTTTATAAGGATTTCAAAAATACCAATTTCATAATTTTCCGGGTTATAGAATTATATTTATAGCCTTTTCCCGTGTTTTCGTTAACCGGTAAAGTAGAGGTCTTGTCTACTATTCACAAGTACAACCTACACTACACACTACCCATACCCTATTCTTACATCCTTACAACTACTCAATTAATTTTAGAAATTTTTTCTCCTATTAAATATCACTTTTATTACATTTTACTACACAAATTTCAAATTTGTCAAATTTCAACACACACACTCACCCCACCCCTCCATGGCCTGGTGCCCCTTCCCCCAATTCCCCCTCATTTTGTTTTATTTTTACTCCTTTTTATTCAACTAAACCCTAATGTACTCAATATATAAGCTTATTCTCTCTCTCTCTCTTCTCATTTTCACTCTTTCAAAAATCACAAAAGAAGAAAAACTCTCTCCATTCTCCTTGTAGTGTTGTGACCTCCTCCTCCCCTCACACTCACACACACAAACTCATTTCCTCTTCATTTCATCTTCAAATCCTTCTTTAGGTGATGATTCTAAACCTTGTTCCTATCTTTTCTTGTAATGGCAAAGCTATTCATGTGTGTTTTTCACATTTAATCCCATGAGCATATGCTAGGGACATGAAAACACTTGTACAAGAATATCAAGCCATCACAAAGAACTGGATCTAGAGTTTTAAAGGAGTTTTTGTTGAGATATCACCTTGTTCATGCATGTAAAGTGGAATCTTGCATAGATATTTATATTCATGCCATGAAACTCATGATTCATGCATTTATTTAGTAGATCTAGTGTTTAGACATTCACATCTTCATCTACATTCATGTTCACATGGTTATTTTTTTTCATGCATTGATGATCATAAAAATGTAGCCTTGTTTATGTATAGATAGGTTAGATGGTAGATTACATGTATAAAAGACAAGAAACTTGAAAGGAAAATATTTGGTTAGAAAAACTTAGTTTGAAAATTCGGATGATTCTGGAACCCTACCTTAAACACCACCTAAACCACTTTAGAACTCATGTTTTGCATAAAAAATGGAAGGTATATGTAATAGATGCCCTTAAGGAATGATTTTTATAAGTTTAGATGAGTTTAGGCATGAGAAAAATGTAAAACAAGTAGTGGAATTAGAATGAAAAATATTAGGATAGTGGTTAGAAGTCAAATTCGTATTTTAGGATGATGCCTACATAAACACTTAGTATCCAAGTTTAGATGGCATGTTTTATGAGTCAAATGGATTCCTTAGACAATAGATATAATGAAGCTTCAATTTTGATGCATTAAGCAAGTTTTCTCATAAAGAAAATGCAACAAAAGGGAATTTTCAAAATTCGGATTTTTGTGAAGGGCATGTTCAAAAACATATTTGCCAAATGAAAAATGTGAATTTCTATGCATAAATGAAGTTTATAATTAGTATAGACATTGAGAACTCATTTTTATTTAGATAACAAGTAAATTCCAAGAATAAAATCATAAAAAACCCTAGGACATGCAAGGTTGGAAAGAATAGCTTTGTTTATAAGTGATCATCATAAAATTCTTATTAATTAGAAGTTCATAAGAGTTCACAATCAAAGATCATCAAAACCATTCATATATTTAAGCTCATTAATATATTCATATTAGGAATTCATTCATATACATCTATACATGAATC
>JAMXBD010005427.1:0-11032 GCA_024138025.1 Combretum micranthum
GATACTCAATCGTGACTTTTATGATATATATAAATCTATATATATCCAAAGACGAGTATCCTATACGCGCAAGGATTTCGCTAAATATTTGTGATGTGCTGGTATGGATAATTTGTTATGATCACGTCTTATATGATCTGGTTTAATCATTGGCTTGTAGATGGTTCGATCGAAGCCTCGGAAGGTTCCAATTATAATTGATAATTATCAATATAGAGACAATGATATATATACATATACATACATGGATTTGGCACGGAGGGATGCACCGTAAGCTTGGTGGCGTGTGTCTGAAATAATTTGCCAACATGTATAACCTGAGCTTCGAGCTTAGGACCTTTAACATGTAAGCAACAACCAGAGCACTTCATATATACATATATAAATAAGAAAGGATAGAGCATGGATCGGATGTGCAAGAACAGAAATATGTTGGTTAGTAAGCTTTACGATTAATATTGAAAAGATTATGCGGCATGATGGCATGGGTTTGGCATGGGCAATGTAAAATCAATGATGAGACGCAAACATTGAAGTGATATGAAGAAAAAGAAAAAATGATAAGGGCCAACACAACGGTGAATAATCAAGCTTGGAATTAATAAGTTGTATCAGCTATAATACAATTAGCCCCATTAGGTATTATTTCCAAGGTGAAGAACATGCATAGTATATGACTGGTGACCAAAATAGTTAAACTCCACAGCATGTCAAATGGTTTCATGGCCTAATGTGGATATAAGAGGCTTGATGGGGATAATTGCAGCGCTATACTTGGCTTTTTACTCAACAATTCATCAAAGGCAAATAAAGTCTTCTACTCTATAAGAACATTTGGCAGCATTATGCGCCGAGTATTGATCCAGTTATGCATAGATGCAAGTAATGCCTAAAATACTTGAACTCTGTCCAAGAATTTTGGTCAGGGGGCAAAATGTAATGGGGCTTTAAAAAATAAATATTATTTATTTATTTGTGCTTAACCCATAGGCTGAGTGATAGGCCTAATGAGTCCAGTTCAATTATTTAGGATGGCTTGGGGAGATTTGACTTAGTGGGCTTGGAACAGGGATTGCTGGACCGGCTCGCCACATCCAACATTTCTCAGGTAGGCTCATGCACACACAGGAGATGACTACAGGCCTTGGCCCATGAGGAGCTCATTCATGATAAACATGAATTGATCTTGCTCTATCTCATCCGTCAATCACTGAGCTGATCTGACGGTCGTTATCCATGCCAAGTGCCTATAAATATTCAGTCACTCCTCCTCCTCATACAAAACTTTTGGAGAGAGAAACAAACAATAGTCTGTAAAGGAGGTTCTATTCAGGAAGTTCAAACAAGGCAACTCAAGTGATTTCTACTCTAATTGCTCAAGAACTTTAAGGTTGACGCGCGAGGTCTACTCGAACTCCCTTATCTGTCACTTGTGCATTTGAGACACTGAGACTACCTGTTCCTCCTCCCTTTCATTCTCTCTAAGCCATCCCGTCATCAAGTGTCATTTCCTCAGAAGCATTCTGAAGTCATGTGCCAGGCGCGAAATCCACGTGACGTGTGCATGACCGCTATCATCAAGAACTCTGCATCTACACTCTCCAAATCCTGCAAATTTCCTTCATTCCTCTCCAATCACTAACTGCACTTCCTATAGATTTCCAAACATAATTCTATGGTAATCGAACTTTCTTTTCCCTTTTTTGATTGTTTCCTACAAGATTAAAAGTTGACTGTTAAAATCATGGCGTCTTAATATGATAACGACTCTTTATAGAGAAAATGACAAGTTTTAAAGAGAGCTCCCAAGAAAATTTCAAAGAACAAAGGTGTAAAAATTTTACAAGAAGAAAGATTGAAAACTACGAAAGAGGTAATATGATTTGAGATAGATATGTGTTAAAATAGTGTAGAGATGTGTTTAGATAACGTAAAAGGGATTTAAAAAGTTTTAAGATAAAAACAAAAGAAAATATGATGAAAGAGACGATTTGAAAGTACACAAACTTTGTACGAACCATGCATCAGGTCATGTACCTTTTGGTAACCAAACATGAAGATCCTGGAAGTGCATGAGCCCGTGCATTAGGTTGTGTGTCTCTCAACGATTTGACGAAATATGCATTCTGGAAGTGCACAATCTATGCATAAACTTGTACATTAGGCTATGTACCTATTTGTAATGCAAATCTTTTTCCCATGGAATTACACGACCTTCATCATGGCCGTATACTTTGCCTGTTGATAAAGCCATAATATATCCACTTTTCATTAATCAAACTGGTTTTATATGTTATAGATTTTGTAGAAATCCTAATAAAATGGTACTTATATGTGCTTAATTGAGTTATTTTAGGTCATGAGCCTTTGGACAACAAAATACAGCAATTTGAGGGGAAGTTTGATCAAATTTGAAGAATAGAACCAACACAGGCTACCAATTCAAGCAGCACCATCGGCCTTCAAAGCAGAACTCACCAGCTTCTGCAATTTTCAACAACACACTGGCTATCTGCAGTTATGTGTCTCTGGTGTTGAGCCAACGTAAGGTCTCTAACGATTTAAATTACATTGAATGTCGGCTAGATCTAAAAGTACACCACTACTGTATATTGTGTAACTGCTAGCATATGTGTCCTGGTTGTTGAAATTCCATAGTTTCTTCTATAAGAATTGCAACTAGATTTCAATGTGTATGATTCTAGAGCTTTTGAAATCATAGAGAGATAGAGAGAAAAAGAAAGAAAAATATGTCTTTGTTTGTTTCAATCCTAGGGCACTAAAACCCTAATGTTTTAGCAACATAGAGATGATTCTATGGTTTAGATACAATTCAAGCAATGCCTATTTCTTTGGGGTTAATAGATTTGAAGACAAGTTTGATGAATGAATTTTCCATTAACGTGTTTTCTATCCTTTTTTTTATTTATAATTGCTTGATTGTATGCTGAGATGCCATGTTTAATTAGATTATGAATATGCACGGATGGATTTGATGAATTGGATAATTTGATTCACTTTAATGTTGATTTTGATTATACGGGAATTTAGCTATTGTTGTTTGTAATCTGTTTAATTTGTGAATGGCCAACATGAATTAGATAGACAGGATTAGAGATACCTGGGAGGGATTTAATAATCTGTACAAACATATCTTGCTTTTTGAAAAGATTTGTCATAAGGATATGCAAGTTTTGATAAAACTCATGAACTTATGTTCTTTATGTAGTTAAAGTTGTAATTTTTGGTCACTTGGCGGTGCTCAATTTGTGATTTTCACTAGAGTAGTATTTTTTATGTGAGCGAATTAATATTTATCTGATGATTATAGATAAATTACCTTAGCGGGATAATTTATGCTGTAATTAGAATTTTGCTACTCCAAGAGGTGGGAAAATTCTAGTGAGTTTAGCTAAACTCCAAATAATCAGTTTCAATATCAACTTGAAGCATTAATTCAATTCAAATGATAATATATGTGCATGATCCTTGATTGTTTTTGCATCTTCTAAACCCTGATCTCTCATTTTTGTTGCTAGAGCATACGGTTTGAAGTGTTCACATTTGCTCATTAGTTTAGTCTTAGTAAATCATAATCTAAGAGTTTAGATAAAAATCTTGCCCATGATAGCTTAGCTTAGGGAAGGATTTAAATTCCTAGTACTTAGTTATTCGCTCCATGTGGTTCGACCAAGCCTCACCAGTAATACTAGCTGCATACGTACATGGTTTCTACTAGCCGGTTAATCTATGCTAGAATTTGAATTTGAAATTAAAAATCATGTACGTACAGCTACTCACCTGTGTACATGTATGATACCTCCAATACAACCATGTATTTGCTTGTGTACTTTATGATTTCATCTAAATCATCTCAAACCTTCAACAAAAATTAAAAATTATTTAATATCTTTCTCTAAGAAATTACTTAAATTCTTAGAACTGAAAACCTATGTTCTGGCAGAGTATAGGCAAAGACTAAAAGTGTAGATTGTAGGTAAACATAAAAGTATAAATAATTTTAATTACTTAATTGATATGTTATATTAGTATTAAATTCTAGAATTTAGGATGGATTAATATTTCAAGTACATCAATATCTTACTTATTGCTTATGTTTTCTTAGGATAAAATCATAAATTGACTAAATGACTCACTAATTATAAAATTTGTTTATTGCTTGCACGTGGTTGCTAATACGTGGGGATGGCCCACACTATTATTGTAGTAATCCGATGATTCATGAGTGACATTATCACTAAGTGGAGTCAGGCATGAAAAAGATCTGGATAGATTTAGATTTGACGTCATAGTCATTAGGGATCATCTAATACCCAACATCATATATATATGTATGTAATATATATAAGTGTGTTTAGGATACTGAGTTATCCCTATGGTGTTTGATGGGCTTAAATAAAAATATAATAAATGCCTGGTTATTGCATTATTAGTTATATGTTCGAATCCAAGTGTTTTCTGATACTTGCTTGTTTGCATGCTTGTGTTTGCAGTATACTGTACAAGACTTTGGCTTATTCTTTCATCTTTTTTCAAGTACAAGTGAAGAACATGCAGACTTTTGTATTGTTAGTTGCAACCGACTGGTGGGTTTAGGAATATCATTAGCATTGAAGATCTTCCAAGTGAGAAATAGACGGCATGTGATGATTTACTAAAAAAAAAGACTTCTGTCATATGTAATTGGTATTAATGATAAAAGGAGTTCAGTGTTTACTATAGAGCAATGATCAAGTTATAATGAAAAATTCTTGTAATATTGTTATGATGGACTCTTGGAGCCATCTATCAATTGAATTCGTGTAGATTGTGAGATGGCATTTGTGTTTATCTAGCAGGTTCTTAGCCTTAACATGTTCACATTCATTATGGACACGTGCCAAGTTGTAAATGAATCTAAATTTAGGGTATTACAACTTAAATAGTATTAGAGCTTAGGTTTAAGATCTTTAAGAACTTAAGTGGAACTCCTTAGGATGATGAACTGATGAGAATGGATTAATAATGAGATCATTGAAGATAAAGGTGAGTTATTTTGTTCTCTTTAATAAAAAAATATTCTAACTTTACTTTCTACTTGTGATAGATCATTATTGTTTCACTTTCAGCTTAAAGTTTCTCTATATAGATGTTTATATTTTATGTGTGCTATTATGTTTTACATTTCATTATGTCCGCTCACATTAAATAATTTTCTATTATCTTTTCATTTAGTTGCTACTCTCTAGATTGTATAAAAGAGTAATCATTCAAAGGGCTACACTCAACTAAAATAGTTCAACAACTCATATACCATAACTTATCTCTTTATTGTATATTCAAATTGCAAGATAGATAATTAATTTATAATGAATGGAAGAAATGTAATAAGGTATTGTTTAAAAGGGTATTTTTGTCCTTGAACAGATAGATTTAGACACGAGGAAGTCACGTGTGAATGATCGGACGAATTTAGCTTAGGTCAGGATCTAAACCGCTAGCCTTTAATCCTAAGCAGTCAACCTAAAGACAATGGACAACGGCCTAAACCTCGATGTTGAAGCTTGAAAATTGATGAGGAAATTGGTCCTACGCCGAACTAATGTTGTCGATGTACCCAGCTCAGCCACCAACATAAGTGGCTAAGCTGCTGGTGGAAAAGGCCGGCCTATGGCTGCGTTTTCCCTAAGCTATGTTGGCGTTTTTCCTAAGCAAAGTCTCTTTATAAATAGACTCCTTGACCCACGAATTTGTTACACTTCTTCCTCAGCAAAACCCTAGGTAATTAGGTTTATCTCTAGTCTTTTTCAATTAATTTCCTTAGATAAATTAGTCTAATTCTAGTTTTTCACATGATTGAAGGAGATTCGAGATTTAGTAGAGAAACCTTAATTCAGATTTCGAGAGTTGTGGTTTCAAATCAAAATAAAGGAGAATTGATTAAATTAGGGTTTTGCTGCAAGCAAGATCTACCAATTCTAGGTAAGTGTGAATCCGTCCCATCTTTGTGGATTTAAAGTTATGAACTTTCGTAGTAGTTTTATTCATTGAGGATTATATATATATATATGTATCTTGAAGGAATTGTGGAGATAGTTATGAACTCTAAAGGAATTGTGATAAAGCTTTCATTATAGTGTGAACGAGATAAATAGGTATGTTGATATTCAAATAAGCTTATGGAAATTAGGGTTAGGATTTCATATTATAGTTAAAATTGAAATTGATTTGTGATATATTGATAAACAGGAATATTTGTGATATTAGGGTTGCTACTCTATTAGTAGTTACTATTAGGGGTATTTGGATTGAAAGCAAATCCAGGTATGACCTTACCATATTTGATTATTTATGCTTGTAGGTTTAGTTGTTAAATTTGACTAATTCTTATTCAACTTTAATTGAATCAAGTGTTGGTTGTGAATGGTTGCGGTTAGTAAAGACCATACAGAAGTGTGATACTAACGCTGGCAACCTAATGATCCTTATATGTCGTTGGCCCGAGTGGAGTTGCACTTGGAGATGATTTCAGTAGATTAGAAATCGTTACCAGCTTAGTTATCTAACGCAATCATATATATATATATACTATATATATATAATATACTATCTATACTATGATTTTCATTGGGTCATAAGTTACTCCAGGTTTGGGATTAGATGCATATGTTTCTAAACTGTGTTGGTTGCAGGCTAATAAAAAGATAATTAAATTGTGCTTGTTGCATTAGAGTATAAGTTGTATGTGATATTGTGTTTTGCATGATCATGTGCATGTGTTTTTGGTTTGATGTACTGGGAGTTTTTCGCTCAATCCTTTATTTTTACAGGTACAGGTGAAGACTCTATTATCTATGACTTGATGAGCTATGACGTATACGTTGACCATGAGGAAAGCGATAATGGATTTGACAATTCTACTAATATCTAGTCATTAAAGATGAAAGATGAAAACTTTTTTCCTATTAGATTTCTTTAAAGATTTTTAATGTTTTAAAGGACTTTGGTTATTTTGAACTTTTAGCTTTAATATTATGAAGACAGGTTATATTATTTTGGTATTAAAGTTTTGAGTATCCTATTGTGAGTAATTGATGGTTTATATATATATATATATATATATGGTGGATTTTGGAAACATATAACCTTAGCGTATCTATCTTGATAAGGACACGTAGCGGGCTGATAACGTCTTTAGGCTAAGGCATTACACAAATGTAAAGAAATTAAATAATATGGGAACATACATTTGTATATAACTAAAGAGGGCTAATGAATAGTTAAATGAATTTACATTGACAAAGAAATATCTGTAATAGATTCAGTAAGTGAATAAGTAAATAAATGAATCATATAAACTCCTAGATAGAGAAATATAAATTCAATTGTTAAATTGATGTTAAATAAACTCCAAAATAATAATAATAACAATGGAATCATATGCTGATCAAAACATCTCATGAGTTAACTATGAAGGAGCTTCTACGGTCCCGTCAATGGGACTGTCCTACCATTAATCTAGCAGTCAAAATAAATATAATAATAGAATATTAACTATTTTAGTGGTTTGATCACATTTGGTATGGTGTGAGCTGTTGGATAGTGAAAGGACCGATCTCATCAAAATTAATGACGGGACCATAGAATTTTCCTAACTATTACACCATTTGCAATAGTCAACACACTTCTTGTGATTATTAAATAGAAGCTACCAATGAAAGCTCAAAAAATTTGCTAAATAATAATAGGAATTCCTTAAATGTAGAGTGAAAACAATTCTGTCATGATATCTTACAATAGATAGAAATGCAATCAAAACTAACAAAGGTGTGATACATAAATCATGATTGTTGAATAAAAGGAAATTGAATTATAAAAATGTCATAATAAACCTTGTAAAGAATAGAAAAGTTTCAATAACAAGAATTTCTAAATTCAAGTATAGATAATGATACTAGTTAATCAAATGACAGGACAAGGAGTAATTAAGACTAAAATATTCTAGGCGATAACATTTGAGATGGGGTTGACGACATTTATTCTTCATATAGTTTAGTTAGTGATAAGTTAATTTTATTTGATTATTTTCATAGGAATTCGAGCTTATTTTGATGAGTTTTTTATTGAATTCCTATGAATTTGATGCTTTTAATGCTAAATTATTGTTTTTTTAGCTCCTCGAATCAAAAGAAAAAGAATCAAAGTGTTTTTAATTAGATTTGGAGCAAAATAGCAGCAAAAGTATAGAACAGATCTGTCGTGCCCCATTTTATACCAATCGAGGCCAAAATATAAGGCAAAACAAGAAAAAATTAGTTTGTCGTGCCTCAAATTTAACCTTCGACATAACCCTTGACTATTGCTCTAAGGAGATCAAGCCCAAACTTGAAGAGAGCTTCTATCGCGCCTCAATGTCGCGCCCTAAATCTAACTCACGACGGTTGCTAAAGTGAAGTACAGGGATTCAACTTACTTGTGTTGCATCTCAAACCATCAAAACATCGAGCCCTTGATAACACTCAATTTAGCCCTCCATGGTAGCATTTTATCAGCTCAAGTCGAGCTCTATCTTCAATGCAGCACTTGAGCACTGGACTTACCCTTCGATGAGCGATTGTTTTAGTGAAAGATACAGACACACATGCCGATAAAGAATTTGCTTTTCATTATAAAGAATCTGTCATGTCAGCAATAAAATCTTCATGATTTTTCCTGTATCCATAGTCTATAAATAAACGTACATAGTGTTGTAAAAAACGGGGGTGGAGGTTATACTGGTTGTACAATGTGAATACAACATAATAATATTAACATAGTGTAGAGAGAGAATTTCTATAGCGAAAAAATTTTGTTTCTTCTTGCTTTAGAGAATCTCAAGGTTTACTGGATAAAAGTATTTTTAACCCATTGTTTATAATCTGTGTAAGACTCTATGGTAAATTGTAATATCTTTTGATTAATTTTATATTATTTCTTAGATAATATTCATAATTTCCAATTCCATGGAGAAATAACCTCCTGCAACGTAGGGTTTGTGAATCCAAATCCTGATTCATGTGATTTCAAATGTGCTTTCAATTTAATATTGACTAGGTATTTGTAATTAGTAGTTTAAGTTTAATTTCATGGGTCTAATTATGTGTGCATAAATTAGATTCATATTTGATTTCAACTGAATAGGCTAGGAGGTCATTCTTTTGAATAGATTTATGGCTAATAATGGAGTCAATCCTAAATATCTCAAGAGAAGGTGGGTGAAGACCTTCTATCACTTGTTTTGAAATTCATTGAGTTGGTTTTAAAAAGAAAATATTTTCTTGTTCTTTATGTGGATTTAGGCCGATGATAGCTTGAGAAGGGATTCTGGCAGTGTGGTTTAAATCTAGAGTTTCTGACCTTAAGAGGCTTTAGTTTACCTCAATGAATCCGACAGTGCAAATACCCCAGCAAACAACTCTCTCTCTCTGAGTTTGGTTTTAAGAAATCACATGATAAGAATTGATAAAGCAAACCATGGGCTGTCATCTTACATAGTTGTAAACTAATTGCCTAATTTTTCTTAGAAAACATTTGTGAATATTATTAACACTAGGATAACTTCTATTTTCATTATGATTTGCTGAATTATTTTCTTGGCTAAGATAATAGAGGAAATGTGATTATGATAGATGTCACCATTCCATCGGGATTCAATCTAGTTCTTTCTATACTACTTTGGTAGTTGCACTTGCCATTATTATTGGTAGTTGCTAACCAAAGTTGGACATGACCAATTAGTTTTATAAATTTTGAAAAGCTTCTACTTCAAGTTTTTTAAAGCTAAATACCTAACCCAAGCATTTAACATGTCAATTGCTATTAGGATTCTTGTTTAGTCATGTTACCTATTGTCACATCAAATCTTGATGTGTGAAGTGCCGTAGTGTTAGTAATTGTGTCATATACCAATCATTAAATATTGTCATCCTAATCTATACTATTAAAGCAAAAGCACCTGCTTTCATGTTTTTAGTATAAATATTTTAAATATAATGTTTTTAGCAAATGAGCGTAAAATATTTTTGGTATCCTTAAAATCGGGAAATTAAATAGGGTTTGAATAGAATTAAATAGATGTTGAATAGACATAGTCTTTTTCTTTTTTAAGATATGGGCGTAAAATATTTTTGGTATGCCTAAAATCATGAAATTAAATAGTATTTGAATAGAATTAAATAGGAGTTGAATAGAATTAAAAATGGGTTAAATAGACATAGTCTTTCCTTTATTAGTCTAAGCAAGTCTAAGCAAGTATCTTTATATGCTAATCGAGCAGGTGCCTTTAGTGTAAATATTTTTAGTATAAATGTTTTTAATATTGTAACTACATGGCAGTTACCCAATATAGAGAAGTTACCTAGGGAAAATACAATTATAATTATGATTTGTAATTAATTTCCTAATTTTTAGTACTAATTAATGTTGTCCTATTCCAACCTATCAAAACAATATATCTACTTAATTTATATATATCAGGTTTTTATATTAGCACATGCATCGCGGTGCATCCTCCGCTTATATGTTATTAATTGCATGTTAATTTTTAATAATATTCATAAATAATCATATTATTATTATTATTAATTATTATTATTATTATTATAAGTGGCAATTATACTAGAAGGTTATAATATTTGAGGGTAAGTTCATTTGAAATCACAACATTTCAAGTGATTCATTTCCGATCACAATGTTAGAAAAATAAGTCAATTGACACATATAAATACGAAAAAAATTAATTAAAACTTAAAAAGTCTACCACGTTGTGACACATGTCAATAGTGACTACAATTGACCCTCTTTTTTAAATGTTGTGACATTAAATGAATGAATCAAAATATTATGACCCTAAATGAACTTACCCTCAAATATTATAACCTTCCAGTGTAATTTACCCCTTATTATAAGTGTCTCTAGGTGCTCGTTATTGTGGCAACAATAATAAATTAAGTCTAGTATAATGTTTGATCTTGGGATGATCGTATGTATAGGG
>JAMXBD010005428.1:0-10973 GCA_024138025.1 Combretum micranthum
TAACAAAAATCGAAATATTAATACGTAACAAGCTGTCACTCGTTTGTATATACAATAATGCAATACGTGCGATGCATGACCAAATATTTTAATAATTCAATAGTTCTTATTTCAATTTCATGGTGATCATATTACACACAATCATCATCATAATACTTCACTTCATCATACCATTGTATTATCACTTTGTAATGGTAGATTAGCAATCATAAAATCAAATCCACAACACATTTTCATCAAAATATTCATATTATTATATCTTTGCTTCATATTCAGCTAATTACAAGCACAAACAGTATAATATGACTGAATTACTCACCTGCTCTAGCGACTTAATCGTAGTAATCTACCAGAAGGTTTTCTATGGTATTAAAGTCACCTATTGAGATGAATAAAATATTCATCAATATAATATAGATTATATAACTAAACTCTTATATGTGCCTAGTATCATAAATTGATATTTATCAAGTTTTTGTAGTTATTAACACTATTTTTACATTATTCTTAATTTGACTTATTATAGTAACTCATATTTGTTTATTATTGCACAGTCTCGTCGTATTTCTCTTAAATTTGTTTCACATAATTATTTTGTCATTTTTAGAAATCACATTATTTGTAAATTTAGCTTATTTCAATTTCCATTCTTACCTATTTATCTATATAGTACAATTATTTGATAGTTATAGTTGTTATTAACACTTAATATTTCTCTATAATTTTAGGGTTTTAGAAGTTGTCAAATATTAACCATATTGTTATTCTAAGTGTTTGTATTTATTTATCTACTTAATAAATTATGTTTCGACATATATATAATATGTTTATTAGTATTTATTATATAAATATATTTTTTGTTCAGGTAATACAGACTTCTCATAGGAAAAACATGGGTATACACTGGCTCCAACGCCGTTGGTGTTGAAACCAAGATGCCGACATTCTTAATTTTTACATTTTGTTTCGTATCGTTTGCGTTGGCTTGTAAGCCGTCAACTTTCCCATGTACGCCGAACCATGCGTTGCTGGCGTATAATCCCAGATAGCTGGCATTCGTTCATGTTATGTGAAAATAAGTTTTACATAGCTTCTGTTCTAGTGTAAGCCGTCTCTACACCGTCGGCTTACCCTTGTAAGCTACTAGCATTCAACATCTACACTGTCGGCTTAAGGACAGTGTTAACACTGTTCATCATCTTCTTTGATGAAATAGTTCGTATTTCTTTAATTTTCTTCGTCATTAACATTCTCAAACCATTCCTAAGTGTTTCTATGTATCTATACATACATCAACTCGTAATGCATGTACATGTATGCAATCTTAAATTTTCGAATTTAGAAAAGGTACAACTAGGGTTTTCAAATTTTACCTTGCTTAAGCTTGTTCGGTGGAATTTGAAGCTTATTCTTAGGTTGGTAATGATCCTATGATCATTAGAAGTTAGTTTTCAATCCTTTTTTTACTAAATAACAAGTCAAATTACAACAACTTACCTTGTTCCTAGATTATGCGTTTTTCGTGTTGTATTTTTCTTTGATTCGAATTGGATTGTTTTGGACGAGTTGATTTCTGTTCTTTAGTCGATTTGTTTGTTATTTAAGTGCTTGTTTAATTTGGAAACTTTAGGAGTATTTAGTGTTTGTTTGTATATCCATTATGAAGCTTAAACATACATATAAAGGAGAAAAAAAACAGAAAACGGTTGGAGCATCTCCTTCGACAATTTGCATCCGATTTCTCCAAAATTTTTCACTGTTTTGTCTATTGTTTTACTATCATTAATGTGCATGTTGAGTTGGCAATATATGATTTGTGTTTGAGTTGATTTTGTTGACTTTTGGTGCATTATTTGGACAATTTTAAGCAAATTTCGGTTCTCTTCTTCCAAGGAAATCCAAGCCCTACGTTTATGCAATTTGCAATCGGAAATGAAACAAATTATTATATAATATTATTAGTTAGTTAATTATCTTATTTTTAGGATAGTTTAATAAGTTAAATGGGTACAAATTAGTTAATATTGAGAGTTTTTGTACTAAAATATTTTTATAGGATTCTACAAAATGTTTAGTTTATCAAATGATACAACTTTAAGTTTTAAATTTATGCGATTAATTGTTTTTAGAATTTTATCTCCCGCGATTAGGGTTTCCTAAGCTTATTAGGTCAATTTTTGTTTTAGGCTCCAATAGCTTAAGAAAACCCTAATTAGAAAAATGGTGTGATTCAATTATTTATTTGAAGTCTAAATCTGTAGTTATACATCTGTTTATGTTTTTATTGAGTATTTATAATCCTAACGGTTTATCTTTAGGTTATTGTTTCCTATCTATATGCGTAGTTAGTTAACTACTCGATATTGCTTTTGATTATAATCTAAATTATATATTGATAGATTCAAAAGACCAAGTTTTAAATTTATAAATTTTCTAAATCGTTTTCTTTTCAACTATGGTCTTATAGGGCAAGCGCACCCATCAGATGTAGCATAGACAAATGATCTAGGTCATATTCCTAGGGAACGTTGATGAGTACTTCTACTCACTCTTTTCCTATTATCAAGCCGAAAAAATCAGATTGGTTTTATATACATAGAAACTAAACTAAGTCTAATATTCACAGATTTCATAGCAAGCATACAAAAGGATAAATCAATTCACAAGGTTGCTTGGGTCATGCTTCACCTAAGATCTATTCATATGACTCAAGAATTTTCTCAAAAAGTTGTATTGATTATTGAACCATCGGATTCACTAAATTATGCTAATGCTTCTCTCAAAGTCAAAAGCACCTAAACCTAAGCCAAACTGTCGGAATGTCTTCCTGACTATTAGCAACTTAAATTTGCATAAAGAACAAGAATCTTTCGTTTTAAAACCAAATTGATGAATTCAAAACGAGTGACAGAAGATTTCACCATCCCTATCTCCAGGTGATTATGAGCAATCTCATCAATAGCTTTAGATCTATTCATTAAATCAACCTTTCGGTCTATTTTTAACAAAAATCAAACATGAATCCAATGGGATGCACCATCCAATTAGACTCATTCTTTAGGCGCAAGCTATTGAATACAATAAAATTAACACGTTTTGAAATTAAGAACAAATAAATCACATGAAATCAATCAAGGATCCACAATACCCAAGCAATATTAAACTACTCCTCCATAGATAAAACAATATAAATCAATAACAAGGACAAATAGAAAGGATCTAAAATTAGATTAGCAATACAAACGATGTTCCTTGATAAATTGATACACTCAAGCACAAATGCTGCTATGAAAATACATAAAAGTGTGTTTTTTTTTGTCTCTGTCTCTCCTTTTCTTGTTCTTCTCCCCCTTTGATTCTTCCCTCCATCTTCATTTTATAATGATCTTTGCATAAATGGAATTGAATGCTCGTTGATGGAGGAAATGGGAAGTTACAGGAGTTATGGATCTTTTGGCTTTCCAAAGTAACACATAAATGGAATTGAATGCTCATCATGGAGCAAATGGGAAGTTATGGGAGTTACGGGTCTTTTAGCTTTTCAAAGTAACACATAAATGGAATTGAATGCTCATTATGGAGGAAATGGGAAGTTACGGGAGTTACGGGTCTTTTGGCTTTTCAAAGTAACACCCCTTTAATGTCCAATAGACGTTTCTTTAATAAATAGGGGATTACTATTCAATAAAAAAGCCGTTTCTTAAAAATTAATGGACTGTCAAATCGACAGGTTTGGGGACAAGTCATGTCACTTGAGCATGTCTGGCCGTTTTCCTCTATGTAAAAATTGACACGGCTTGGGATACGGCTTGTCTTTGTTATGTTAACCACTTTTTGGTCCAAACTTTACAATTTTGACCCATTTTGTTGTCTTTCCATAAAATAACTCCTTTAAAGGCCTGAAAACATAAATTGATATTTTTTAAGTGCCAAATTCATAATATTTATCAATAAAATGATTAATAAAAGTCCATTTTGGCATTCATAAAATAGGAATAATTTTGGTTTATCATCTATATATCTTCGGTTTTTGATACCTACTATGAAATCTTATTAGCAGTGTTTAATACTATCTAGGAATCTTGAATTCAGGGTTTAAATCCATGTATAAGCTCATTACTACTCATTGTTCTAGTCTCAAATCATTGTTGAGTTCAATAGTAGTCATTTAATCTCTATATCTATATTTTTCTATCTATTCTATTTGTAAGACAAATTTTGAGGTTTGAAAAATTGAGTTTCCTTTAATCATATCTTGAATTATCAGTTCAAGATACGAAATCTCATTTTTGGTGTCAATTAGGGTCAAATAAGTTCTTTATCCGGCTCTTAGATCCTAATCTAGCTAAATTCAAGTCATTGATCTATTCTTAGGTTTTTATTGGATTCTAAGTTTAAGAACTAGTTCATACATTCTATTTTAGAGTCGTGTACTAATATGGAAAATTTTCAGGTTTACATTTCCCTTCGTGGCTCCTTCGACAATTCGAGCTCTCTCAACAAGCTCTCGAAAGATCTTATGTCTAATTCCAATAGCTTGACTCGTAAATCCTTGTCCAATCCATCGAGAAACACTTTCCTTTTCAACTCCTCACTGTACTTGTAAGAGTCGGGTGCATACTAGAGCAACCTACTAAACTCAATCTCATATTGTTCCACCATTCTCCCTCCTTGAAAAATTTATAAGAAATCGACACTGTATTGTATTCGTAGACTTCCAAGAAAGTAGTTCTCCACAAATTCTTGATGAAACATCTCCCCTGTAACTAAAGGTATTAATTCTTGTTTCTTGGATTCCCACCAAATTTGAGCATTAAAGCGAAGCATGTAGGTACCAAAAGTGATTGTTAAGGGTTATGGTACTTCAAAAGCTTTGAAAGATCTTTTGATGTGTGCTTACCAATTCTCGACTTCGTTTGGCTTTCTAAAAGCTCCATCAAAGTATTGATTACTTTTGATGGACTTAGGTAAAAGGTTTTTATATAGTGCGAGGGGTGGTAGTGTCGGTAAAGGTGTGTTTTAGGGTTGCGCATTTCTTGGGATAGGTATTTCCATATGCACATGTGGTGCAGGTTGCGGTGATGCTGGGTTATTTTGTCTAAAAGATTCCATCATTGGAATAAGCTAGTTGAAAGTGGCTTGTAAATTCACTTGAGGTTCAAAATTCGGGGGATTTTGTGGTTGTGTAGCAGGTTGATTTATCTCATCTACAAGTTAGTTTGATGCGCTTTGCTCTTGGCACCTTCTTCTTCTACCACGGTTGTTTAGATTTTTAGTTAGATGAACTCGAAGTTCTCTTTCAACAGCTTTATTAAGTTTTAAGAGGGTGTTTTTGGAAATTACGGAAATCGAACTAATATGAATAATCATAAAGCTTGAAATAAAGAGTCATGAAATAATCAAGAGAAATACAAAATCACCAAGCCTAAATTTTCAAAATGATAACTTCATTCAATAAGGAAATAAATAACGGGTTCAATACCCATACAACTAAAATAAAAGATTACAAAATGCATGAAACAACCACTCATAAGGAAAACATAACATAACACTTTTCGAACAAAGACTTAAACTATACGACCTAATAGTCTAGGTCTTGATTACAAAATCTACTATTGGACTTATAGGGGTACTCGATCTTCCTTCTAACTCTTTCCCTTCTTTTGTCCTTCCTCTCTTCCTTCTTCTTCCTTCCTTTTTCCTTCTTCTTTCTTTTGGCCTACGGGGATGGTGCATCACATGGATTATGGCTCGACGATCCTCTATGCCGTTTTCCCATGAACAGCCTCAAATACGTTGCCATATCCCTTCTCCTTTCTCTTGTGAGCTCCTTACTTATTCCAACATTTCAGTACTATCATCACTTTCTGGGGTCATCACATGTTCCTACTAGGTTCCTTCTTCATTGGCTCGATGAGGGGTGGATTCTCATGATGCACCTCTTCAGCCAGCCAAATGCTCATTCTTTAGTATACATCCTTCCAAATTCGGGAGTCTAAAGCTTTGATGTTCGATTCGATATTCCACGTCATTGGGAAATTTGTTACATCCTCATTCCTTAGAGAAGTGGCCTCTCGAATCATTACGGCTATCCGAGCTTACCTTTCTTCGTTGTGTCTTGGATAGATTCTCTCTCCTTCAACCCATATGTCTTCGACTCGGGTCATATCGAGTTTTCCTTCATTTAGCTCTTGCTGTGGTTCCTCTTTCGCCCATGACATGTTGGGGTTTTCTCCAACTAGGTCTTCAGTCGGCTCCTCTTCCGGGTCTTCTTTCGAATCCTCTTCTTCTTCTTATTCGGTTTCTTCCTCCACTTCCTCAGGTTCTTCGTTCTCAGCTTCACCAATGGTAATGTCTACCAACACTTCGTTGTTAGCAAGTGGAATCCTTATTCAAGGAGGTGATTGGGTTGACATATTACATGCCCTGGAGAATGTTTGGTACACTCCTTGCCAATAGAAGGCATCTTCAAAGTCTACTCTACACCAATCAGTGTGATCCCTCAGCTCATCATGGCATATACGTATAAGGGTCCAAATCGGTTCCAAGTTTGGAAATCTAGAAAGGTCAGTTCTCTTTCCCTTCTTAACACGAAGGTAGCCTCTCACAACATGGTGTCCATACACATGCATTTCGATCCTTTCAATAGCATATATTGCTTCCAACTCATACCATCTCTTTCTCCTTATGGGATAATATCTTATTGCTAACAATCCTTTTCCACTTCGTGTTCCTCAGTCCTCTTTTCCATAAGGTGAACATCTCCCTAATGGACTTTGGTCGTTTTACCAAGGCAAACTCCTCGCATAATACTCACAGTCTCAATTGATAATTCATGAAGGTCTTGGCGGGTCTTTTATGAAATTATCGAGTTTCCAAAAGCACTTCTCCTAGGGTAATCGATTTAAGAAAAAGAAACGAAAGAGAGAAAATTAGTGAACTTATTCTACCCATACTATCTTTTCTAATTTGATTCTTGTCACGCCCCAAAGGATACCCTAAACGTGGTAGTCCGCCACATACAATATTAAAACTTAAGAATGACTTTCCAAAGTCATGCAAATTTTCAACACCATATGTAAGGCGTCTATCATAACAATAGGAGACACCAGTGGGATATATAGTCCGAGATAGTGATCACGCATTTTCTATATATGCTTTTTAAAACTCTTTTTAGTTATATTCAATTTCCTTTAAATGAGAAGATCTTTAACTGACAGTGTATCGAGTGCGTGTGTAGTGATAAAATTTCGGTGAATACCGAGTCGAATCCATAAGGAGTGAGGACTAGCTATCAATTATATCATTCCAATTCATAGCTAGGCAAATCATAAGATGTTTCTATTTTTGTATTTTCTTTTAATAAAACTAAACTACTAAAAATCTTGGATTTCCACACCTAAAATAAAATTAGGTTTAGAGCCAATGAAATCTGGGAATAAATTAAATGTCTGCTATTGACCAAAAATACACTTGTCAATCCAAATCATCAATGGGTTCAGTTTTTCAAGAATGAAGAACAAGATAACAATTTCTTTTCCCAAAGTAAACCATTACTCTAAAATTACCAATCAATGCTCCCTATCCCTAGGAAAATGTTAATTGACAATTCTTTTCTAATTCACCAAACCCTAATATAATTACAACCCATATTGCTATGTGAAATGCAATCCTAATTAGATAATACAAAATTGATTAGAATAGAATTTCCCAATTACAATCCTAATCGTTCATGAATTCCAAATTTAAGCCAAAATTGCATGATTTGTGAAATAACATTGATAATCCGAATATGAACAAGTAATCAATCAACAACAGGAATCATCAATCATACTATAAACCCCGGTATTCTCATCAGTTGAGTAAACCCCGGGAGTTGAAAAGCCAAACCCTAATCTAGTCCAGTTTGAGTCTAGTGAGAGAAGCTTAGAAACCCTAAATCCGGCTTTCATTCAGTTTCATAATAAAAGAATTTTATAAATTAAATGAATATAAATTATTGTTTTAAAGTATATCTTAAACCATAGAAATTTTCAAATTCGGAAATTTTTCAATTCCGGGCCTTCCCGAGCTCAATTACAGAAAAACGTGCCCTAGGACCACAAACTCAGAAAAATGTTCCGGAATATTCATTAGAACCGAAATTTTATAAGGTTTCAAAATATCAATTTTATAATTTTCCGAGCTATAAAAACAGTTATAGCCTTTTTCCCCGTGTTTCAGTTACAACCGGTAAAGTAGAAGTCTTGTCTACTTTTACAAGTACAACCTACACTACACACTACCCATACCCTATTCTTACATACTTACAACTACTCATTACAATTTTCTTTCCAAGAAATTTTGTTTCCTAATAAATTAATACAATTGTTTACATTTTATTACATAAATTACAAATTATCAAATTTTCAAATTCTCTCTCTCACACCCTCCCCCTTGGACGGCGCACCCCCTCCCCTATTCCCTCTAAATTGTTTTATTTTACTCATTTTATTACAAATAACCCTAATGCACATGATATAAGCTCAATTTTCTACTCTCTCTCTTCATTTTTCACTCTTTCAAAAAATTCAAAGGTTAAACTCTCTCCTCTCCTCTCTAAAGTTTCCGTGACACACACACACACATGCACACTTCCACAAGTTTTTTCATCTTCTTTCTTTTCAAATCATCCATTAGATGATATTCCAAGCTTTGTTAGTCCTAAATCTTATAATGGCAAGACATTCTTGTGTGTTTTCCACTTTTAATCTCAATGAGCATGTGCAAGGGACATGAAAACACTAATACAAGAATCTTAAGCCATCACAAGAAGTGGATCTAGTGTTTAAAAGAGTTTTTTTGGAATATCATCTGTTCATGCAAAGTAGAGATCTAGCATAGAAAGTTATGTTCAAGCCATGAAACTCATGATTCATGCACTATATATGGTAGATCTAGTGTTTAGGCATTCATGCCTTCATCTACATTGATGTTCATATGTTATCTTGAGTTTTCATTTATTAATGATCAAAAAGCTTAGACTTGATGTGTATAGATGTGTTAGATGATAGATCTTCATGTAATGAAGCAAGAAACTTGAAAAAGAAAAGATTTTTGCTAGAAATGTTTTATGAAAATTCGGATGATTTTGGAACCCTATTTTAAAAACCACTAAAACCACTTTGAAACTCATATTTTACATGAAAAATGAAGAGTATATGTAATAGGTATCTTAAGGAATGATTTTTACAAGTTTGAATGAGTTTAGGCATGAGTAATATGTAAAACAAGTAGTAGATTTAGAATGGAAAATCTTGAGATAGTGATGATTTGTTAAATTCGTAATTTGGAATAATGCCCACATGAACACATAGATATCAAACTTAAATTGAATGTTTATGACAAATGAAGTCTTTAGACAATAGAAATAATAAACTTCAAATATTTTGGTGCATAAACAAGTTTTCTCATAGGAAAAATGCAAGAAAAGAAAATTTCCAAAATTCGGATTTATAAAAGCTTGTTTAAAAACATAATAGCCAAGTGAAAAATGTGGATTTTATTGCATAAAATGAAGGTCATGGATAGTATAGATGCTAAGAAATTCATTTTTATTTAGATAACAATAAATTCAAGAATAAGAATCCTAAAAACCCTAGGGAATGCAAAGTTGGAAAGAATAGATTTTTAGAAGTGACCATTATAGGGTTTTAATGAAATTAAGGAGTTCATAAGGTTCATCATAAAAAATCATCAAGACCATGCAATATGGAACACATTACATGACAATCATACTAGGAATTCTTTCATATAACCATCTATACATGAATCATCAACTAGAAACATTTTTACCAATTGCTAAACAATTTTTTGGAAAAAGGAACGTTACAGAAGAGATGATCCCACTGTTCCTCGCCTGAATGTTTTCAAAACTTGAAAATGATATTAAAATAGATATATCTTTCCAAGTAGATAGAAAATGATATAAAATTTGCGAAATTCTGAGTTAAAATGACCAAGTTATGGCCGTTTTAAGTTGAACTTCCGCAAATAGCGAGAATTTCGATTTGTGTAGTTTAGATGCATAGCTTGAATTAGTTTAGTGATGAATTCTTATTAGGTTGTTTTTATTTGGTAGGGATCCCGAGCAAGATGAACCCTACCACCCGACTACTACTATTAAGAGACCGGCATACTATGGCCGAGTGAGTATTACTTCCGCTCTCAATTATACTTGATGATGTATGATAGTGGCATAGTTGTTAAGGTAAAGAAAAAAATATGATTATGCATGATGGGGTATATGGGAATTATATCTTGTCGCTGTTGATATGTGAGTTGAACTAGGAATAAAAACCCGCGGTGTGTTAAAACACTACTTGTTTAGTGAGAATTTAGATTGATTGTCTGTGAATAATTGTTGGTCACCTAAAAGAATTGGATTAATCTATATTGGACCTCAATTATAATTGGACTCATTCATAACACGATGGGGATGGAGCATTAGCATTTGTTGGTTTTTCGTGAACCACAAAACGAAATTGTTGGTTTTTCGTGAACCATAAAACGAAATTGTTGGTTAATCGTGATCCATAAAACGAATTGTTGGTTATATCGTGATCCATAAAACGAATTATTAGTCAGTTGACCGTAAACTTAAACGGCGTCGTACCACAGGATTCGTTAATCTTCTAACCCGGGATGGAGGGCGAAAGTCCATCCACATATGATTTCCGGCTGGTCATGTGTTTGTTGAACTCATTTGCCTGATGTATATCATTTGCTGATGAAACCACTCGCTTGAATGATTGTCTCAATTGTGATATGGAAGTTTTCACTCACTAAGCTAGTTAGCTTACGCCCCTATAGTTTTTGCTTGTTGCAGCACGAATTCATTTGCTTAGCCAAGCAGGCTACAACTGAGGTACTGAGCTAGGAGTTTCCCTTAGAAGTTTATTTTAATTTTGTTTAGACTTCCATTGGAAACTAAA